>SDVV010031364.1:0-11558 GCA_016164225.1 Gammarus roeselii
GTTAATGACGGAGCAAACCACTGGACCGTTCCCAGCGGTGGTAAGCTTTAGATAAAGAGTGAGGTGTCAGGTGTGTTTGGGCCGCTATAAGTAGGGTCGGGTCGGCGTATACTGCAATCTGATTGGCAGCTTGGAACGGTGTACAGTTTTGTAGAAGATTGCTGAATGTTCAAAGAGGGTTTTGATTGGAGTATATGCAGAGATTCCAGAATAAGTAAATTTAAGCTGTTGTATGATTGGTCTATGATTTTGAAGTGCTTATTTTTGAATGGGTGGTTATGGTCTTCTGCGTGCTTGCGAGGGATGGAATGTGTAACTGTGGTGAGTGCTATTCCTCCTAATATGAAATCTGCCTTATTTCTGTGCCACTGTTTCTTGGCAGCGCCGCAAGATGGAGCTTCCTCAAAAAAGAAGTGTTGCTGACAGCTCAAAAAGAAAAGCCAGACTCACCACGAGAACGAGGCTAAATAAATGTTTTTTTTTTGTGGCTTCATCTAATGAAAGAAACGCAAGAGCATTTTGTGGTGTGAAAACATAAGACATCAGAGCAGAACCAGAGTCCCAGAAAGAGAATTGGGCAAATTCATTAACTAAGAGCAAGATTTGAGACTAATGTTTTTTATTCAATTTGCAGGGCAAGAGAGGTTGGGGTACATCCCAGGATTTGGTATAGAACCAGATGATCCATTGATTCTGCTCTACATTTAAGCCTTTAAGAGCAGAAACAGCAGGGCCTTTACCTTACCAAACTGTTTGATAGACAACAACGATTCCACTCGTAGAGGAAAATTTCAAAATGGAATCCCCTCATTTTATCAAAATTGACAAACGACATACGCTCGGCTGAGGTGCAATAGAACCACAGTGTTCCAGTGACCACCCGCAGCAGTTCTGGCTTACACTGTCTCAAGACACAAGGCACCACTGGCAGGCAGCTGACTCGACTGTGCCACCTGAACGATGGGGGCAGGCGATCCCCCAACCTCAGCACTATGACAAATAGGAAGCACTGCAAGGTACTTGATTCTTTTAAGGTTTGAGGAGTTATTTGTTGAGTATTCTAGGGCTGTTTGATCAGCACGCTAACAGAGATGCAGCGAGCGTGGACTCAGTTATCGTAGAAGAGTTGTGATATTGTGGGAGGGCGCATTGACTACGATGAGATCACAGCACGAATATATAATAAACCCCCAATACCGAGAACAAAAACTCATGAATTATTGAGGAAAAATAAAAAATAAATATAAATTTTTGCATTGGTCTTCGAGCATCTATTGGATGTAGCAGCAAGAACACAGACATTTGCATATATTATCGTTCTTGAATCTCAACGGTCAATTGATCGGGTAATGTGTGACCTCGAACTTGCCAGAATATATATTAAATCGATCTCTCTTACACTGCTAGTACACTGGTGGTGACCACCCATCGCCCAGAATTTAGCTACCGCATCAGCTCAAGCTTTTTGAAACTGTCGGGTCGGGTCGGTTGCCAGCATTGTGTAGGGCAGTTTAGCAGCCGACTGGACTGCCGGCATCAGTCCAGTCCGCCATCTTTTCTGCTCAGCGTATGCTATCCTAGGCGTATTTTCCGCCGGTCGGTTTCACTGACGCCACCGCGGCGACAAGAAGGCGACCTTTGAAGAGGGATGAGGCATGGATGGGCGGGAGGGGGAAAGGCACAGAGAGGCCACTAGGGAGGTTGGAATAGTATGGGGGTGCGGAGTAAATATTTGCATTAAACAATAAAATAGGGAAACGGGGTAGTTGAGCGGATGAATCTTTTGAGGCAAACAGCAGGATAAGGAACAGAAAGAAAATAATGATTGTTATCATATTTTATATCGCAACTAAATATCTTAATATTTTCCTTTCTTAATACATGTTGGAAAATCAATCCCAGTAGAGTAACCGCCTACAAAAGAGGGACATTGACGAGGCCACTTCCAAATCCAATATTCTGGTGTGCATGTAAGCTCTTGCATGATTATTGGCCCGGGCATCTTATCGCCCTGACACTCTGCCATGGTGACAGCTTAGGCACTGGAGTGGGTTTGAAGATAATCGATCGGTGACTGATGAACGCCGGTGAGTTGTCAGTGACGAGTTTATGTGGGCTGGTCGGGCTGAGGTAAGATGGGGAGTCGCGTTGTAGAAAAGGTTTGTGAGAAGACTAAACATGAACCAGAAACAATAGCAGTTGAACCGTCCGTTTAAACAATGAGTGTTTATTCCAGCGTTCACCATCAAAAAAATTAGTCGGTAAAGCCGTGTTACATTAGATAATTGAATATTGCGATTACACATTTCATACGTATTGCCATATGTACGTTACATCACATACTAGGATCCCTTGCACAAAACTTGATGTCCAAAAGATCATTTGTTTATTAAAGTTCTGATCTCCCGATTTGCGTCGGTTCCTTGTTCAAGCGCTCTCTGCTGGCGAACAAGGATACTTAATTGCCTTGAAAGTGAAAAGCTGAAAGTGAACTAATTTACCTACAGTAATGCTAGGGTAAGTGTATGAGACAGACCTATGTAGTTAGGCTACATTAACAATGAAGGTTTGACTAGCCATCAACGTCTAATTGTTTTTTTTACATCACGGTAAGCTGTTGCTGTTTGCCTTAACGTCCCTCTTGCCATTTGGATCGCTTTGTGTCAAGCGGCTAACAATGATCAGCACAATAACATACAAATATATTAACATTGACCTTCATGAGTATTCTACAAAACTCATTGTCACCAGGGAATTTGTATCATTTGTGCTTTTTGAACAGCCACCGTAAAAAAAACACTTGACCTAAGAAGTGAGTTTTGTTTCAGGGTGATATTTGCACTGCTTCTTTGATTCTCAACATTTAAAGAAATGTACATTTCCATGTTGGTGCTTGTATTCAATACAGTGTATTGAAATATTCGTGAAATCACGCGTCACCCCAAGCCATCCATGTCAATAAAGCCTCCTCCCGTCAAAATTATATGGTGTCATTAAAAAATGGCAAAACTAGTCACCCCCCTTAACTCCACTCCCTTTAACCCCTCTACTTGCATCCCCCGACCACTTCCTCCCTAACAGCAAGAGAAAGTATGGGGTTGGGGCGCCTTGCCTTGGGCACTGTTATACAGCATGAAACTTCCAATCAGTCCTTAAGGGCGATGAGAGAGCGGATGTTTTCCGGGGGCCGTTGATCGGGCCATCGGAACTGCAATAAAAACCTTTATCGAACCGCAAAAAAAAAAAATATATATCAATCTCTAAAATGAACAAAACCCTTGTGAGCTGAAGGAGATTATCACAAGGTGTTCATTTTGAAATGTCCTAAAAAATATATTCTAGATATTCCTCAAGGAAATACTCCAACTGGCATTGAGTGACCTGCCAATAAATTGAGTAATACTTCTAGTTATTGATGATTGGCGGTCAAGGAATGCTCGCTTGCGCTACGCAGATCCTTTCTAGTGAGCTTCGGAGCTAAATACTTCATCAATTGAACATCATTACGCCTGAAGCCAACGCTGTAGCTGTAATGTTTTTCAACAATCCAGCTGAATACAGTTGAATTAAGGACAATTTTGAATGTGCCTCAGCATGTAACTACCAGTTTAGGGCGTCCAGATAAGCGTGTCAGAGAGTCTTAGTGTAAAAGCATCACATCTAAGGTTCTGCATTTCTAACGGTGTCAGCCGATCATATAACGCTCTGTAAGTGATAGCGTAGCGGCAGCGCATGCAACACTTTTCAAGTAGCAATGTGGCAGTACATGTAACTCGCCGCAGGTGTTACAGTAGCGGCAGCACATACAACGCTTCAGTGAAGAGGAAGTGCATGTAACGCTCTGCAACTGCAACGCACGTAACACTGTACAAGTATTAGCGTTCCGGCAGCGTATGTGACGCTTTAAACGGCTACACTGAGGTGATGTCGGTTCAGGAGATACTCCACAGTAGTCTACGGACATCACTCACAATGTTCAACTATCCCTGCCCCATATCGAGATGAGTAAGATTTCAAACGCATCAAATTTTTAATGATGGACCGGATCAGAGGATAAACCTATTATTATCATTCATCTTCACCTTACTTTCATGTTATCATTTTAGGCTAAGCTTAACTATCTATTGCAAGTAAAACCGCATTAAAGTCTTTGATGTGCAAATCAAGGCAATTTTAAAGCGTCACACTGACGCAGAACAACTAAAAAATAAATAAAATCAGGCCAGAAAATCTGTGAAAAGCTCATTCACTTGGGTCAAGTTTCTTTTTTAAAAAATATGATGATAAAAACGGTGATAATAACCGTAAGTGTGTTTTGACAAGTTATAGTTTTAGTTTGCAACGTTCATCATCATTGGGAGAAGTAAGAAATAAAGGCCGTTGAAATAAATGTGCTCGACAATACAATACTGGGTAAACTAGGTCTAATCCAAAACATTCATAGTCTTGGCAGAATGTTTGAGCTTCATCAGGCAACTTGTGCTACAAGTAAAAAATAGAGTTGTCATATAACAAAGGATGCGACTCTGTACATATACGAAGCCAATAACCGTCATGCAATCAAATATTTGGAATGCGGTCTGCCATATAATCATATAAATGAAAATAAGAACCGTCCAACAACCGCGGATCCGCCAAATGAATCATCCGGCGACCGTGGGTCCGCCTATAAGAATCAACTGACAACCACACGTCTGCTTATAAGAATTAACCGGTAACCGTGGGTTCGCCAATAAGAATCAACCGACAGCCGTGGGTCCGCTAATAAGAATCAACCGGCAACCGTGGTTCCGCCAATAATAATCAACCGGCAACCGTGGGTCCGCCAATAAGAATCCACCGGCGACCGTGGGTCCGCTAATAAGAATCAACCGGCAACCGTGGGTCCGCCAGTAAGAATCAACCGACAACCGTGGGGGGTCCGCTAATAAGAATCCATCAGCAACCGTGGGTCCGCCAATAAGAATCAACCGGCAACCGTGGGTCCGCCAATAAGAATCAACCGATAACCGTGGGTCCGCTATAAGAACTACTCGACAACCGTGGTCAGACAATTGAAAACTGTCCAACCTTGTCCTAACCTTGGACTCTACGACACTAGTAGACACCGAATACGAATGAGCATACACGAGTCAGGCGGGAGCTCTCCATCGAGGGGGTCTGCCTGTGGTGGCGACGCTAAGCGCTCAGGCCAAAATAAGGCCCTCGACCCACACTGTTTCATATCATCGTCGCCGGTAGGCGTGCGTCAGGTGCATCGTCTCCATGGCGTGGACGTGGAGGCGGCCTCTGGCCTACCGATACTTTCAGAACACTAGTGTCACAAAATATACACTGCATATTTTCAAGAGGAAAAGGAACAATCACCGTCATTAACACACTACCAGAAACCATGCCCAAGTGCCCTAATTATACCACACTGGTGACAATGTATTCACTGCCACACAACTCAAGAAGTCATAACAAGTATCAGCAATACTTGTTCAATTTGCCCGTCAGCTGGTCACCCCAAGCACACATCCCCTCTTCTCTTCCCTTCCGTGTCGGTGGGTATCGGGTGTTTCGGGCGTTACACTGACTGTTGTTTCCACCGCCTCAGTTCGAAACCAGGACAAAGTAAACAACAACAACAACAACACTGGTAGAATAAAACGGGTTCAAATGAAGCTGATAAGTTGAGAACTTGAAATGTGGGAAAATCAGGTGATATTTTATCATCTATCCCTCCTGGCTGCCTGGACACAATACTTGGCACATGCTCGTTAGTGGGTTATTAATTACGAAGGGAATTCGTCGTGAACATACCTTAGTGGGAATACCTTAGTTACTTAATGGTAATTAGAGGAAATGGCAGTCTTATCTAAAATATCCATCATCATTTTCGATTCGAATCCGTCTAATCCAAAACACGCTCGCAATGAAGACAAAAACAATTTCACATCTCGTCTGTCCACATTTACTCAGACAACATGTGTATGAACAGTTTTATTAGTGTTCTTGCAGTTTTCAACGCTTGATGGTTTCCTAAATGTTAGTCCATTTACGACCGACCAATTGCTGCAGCTGTGTCATATTCTGGGTAAAATCATTTATCTGCAGCACTCAATTCCTTCACACTGGTCCAGCACCGTCCCATTACACCACGTCGCCAGAAATAGTTATTTTATCAATTGCAGTAGCCACGGTTCTCAATTTCCACCAACTGCTTCTGGTCCATAACCGCTTCATCTCAGAACGTTCTCTGGCGACATCGACCCATTCCGGTCCATCATCGTGTTCCTCTTGTTCAATTCAGCCCGTGCACATCGACCAGCGTGATGGCTCCTGAGGGGCTGAGTCAGCGGTCTTTGGCGATACTAGGAAACGATGCGGTACAGCCCAGGGAATTTATTCCTGTCGTGATGACAAGTGGGTGGAGGAGATGAGTGTTTGCCTTTTGGGGGAGGACCATTCAGCTGGTGTACGATGGAGGGAAATAAGACAATTTGTCTGGGTAGAGGCAGAGGAACATCTACTTGGTCTCAACAACACTGGTTTCTTAGGATATTTCGAAGAGGAAAATGTGTAACGGATCTCTGCACATTGTTCGATTTAATACATTCATTATAAATGTTTTTAAAGTTAATATAAAAGATTAACCAGTGTTTTCAGGTAACAAGCTGCTGCTGGTTTTCATGAGAACTGGTTTCGTTTGTGCTCAACACCAAATAAGATGCTTTTGAAGTCCTTCCTTCGACGCACAACAGAGAAATACAGCAGCAGCCGCAACGAGGAGGGTCTCCTTATTTTATTAAATCACGTTGACGGACGTTGTCTGGGAAATAATTGCGATAAAAAATACAGTTGTGGTAATCGACTAACAGCCCCATTAGTAGTTCATTATCCCCATCTCTCCTTATCACCAACGTTATCTTACGATATACCTATTGCTTGGATATATAACACGGGTTGGAATAAGGTCGAATCATTCACGGTAAACTATGACAAATTATTGAGTCTAACGTTCGAGCATATCGAAGTGAACTTTTTGTAGTGACATTCATTCAAAATGAGTGCATGCGATCTTGTCGGTGGGCTTCCAAAAAAGTTTTTTTGGGAAAAGCAAATCAAGACAAGGCCGATAGTTGAGGAGCAGTTATCCATCACAAGGCCGATAGTTGAGGAGCAGCTATCCATCACAAGACCGATAGTTGAGAAGCAGTTGTCCATTACAAGGCCGATAGTTGAGGAGCAGTTATCCATCACAAGGCCGATAGTTGAGAAGCAGTTACCCATCACAAGGCTGATAGTTGAGGAACCTTTATCCATCACACGGCCGATAGTTGAGGAGCAGTTATCCTTCACAAGGCTGATAGTTGAGGAGCAGTTATCCATCACAAGGCCGATAGTTGATTAGCAGTTATCCATCACAAGGCCGATAGTTGAGGAGCAGTTATCCAGCACAAGGCCGATAGTTGAAGAGCAGTTATCTATCACAGGGCCGATAGTTGAGGAGCAGTTATCCATCACAAGGCCGATAGTTGAGGAGCAGTTATCCATCATAGGGCCGATAGTTGTGGAGCAGTTATCCATCACAAGGCCGATAGTTGAGGAGCAGTTATCCATCACAAGGCCGATAGTTGAGAAGCAGTTATCCATCACAAAATAATTCAGAAGTAATCCAATAGCTTACAATGACTGTACGTCATCATCATCAAGCGATTGTTGAGAGCAATCTAGCAGCGTTTTCGTCTATTAAATTACCCTCGTAGAGCATTTTGCCTTGCACTGTACCTTTACTGCGAGGGTGGGCTATTGAGCAATACATGTCCCCGCTTTATAGACCCCTCATCCAATCATTAATTGTACTGAATTGATGGGTCCGCTAACAAACCCCACATCCTTTGAGGTGTTTAAGAGCGCCTCACCACCTACGAGTATATTGAGCCCTGAAGTTCATGAGTTAGATTTATGAACTGAAATCTCTTTGCTTCCTTCCTGATGTCTTATACGAGGCCAAAGAAAGCAATCCCCTTCCTTGCTGCAAACTCCCTCAGTCCGGAAATGGAAACAAGGTATGGAAATATTATTAAATGAATGGGATGCTGATTTATAAAAATAAATTTTCAAGCTTTAAATCTTTGTCCGTAGTTTATTCCTTCTTACCTGCCTGATATGACTACTCATGTTCCTATTTTTTCAGTTTAGATGTGAAACTTTTGTTGGTATTGGGCAGTTCTTCGTTCGATTGGCTCGACAACAAAACCCTTAGTGCTTGGATATCGAGTCAGTGTGTTCTGGAACTGCGACATATAAGTCTATAATCGATTTACATGGCAGAACCGGTAAGTTCATGTTGGCTTGGCCAGACCACGGCATGAACATTTCCTTTGTGCTACGTATATCCTTACATTACTGAGCTGATATCCGGTGATATTACCTTTCAGAAGCTTCTAAGATAATCTACTGATCTATGCTTGTTGATTTGAAATCTATAAAATGTAAGTGTTTTGTATAGTATGAGAAATTTATAATCTCAGTGAAATCGGTGTTGAAACAGAACTGCAATATAAGTGCCAAATTTTGCATAAATAATATGAACTAACTCATGCAAGCATCTAAATTGCCGTGCGCGACGAGGCCCTGGAGGGCAGGGAAGAGCGGATGAGGGGTGGAGGTTGTATTTTGTTGCGTTATGGCCCCGTGAATTGAGTGCATGCTAACACGCTGCGGGATTCCAGGGGTCCAAGCATCGCGGAAACGCTGCCACAGAACGGCCGTGAGTATATGGTGACTGAACCACGCATCTGGAGCATCTGTTTATCAGAGCACCATGACCAGGTGCTCCGTGTTTGCAGAGCACCTAGTCTACAGTGCACATGTAGTGAAGTGTAAATGTGGGGTATCACATCTGCTCTGCATCAATCTTCCACGCTCCCAGTTTACCTGTTGGCTGTGCACCAACCACACTCCTGACACCACGCTCCCGTTGCACCACATCAGTAGTGCACCACGCCCCGGTGCACCAAATCAGAAGTGCACCACGCCCCAGGTGCACCAAATCAGTAGTGCACCACGCCCCTGATGAACCAACTCAGAAGTGCACCACGCCCTTGGTGCACCAAATCAGTACTGCACCATGCCCACAGTGCACCAAATAAGTAGTGCACCACGCCCCCGGTGAACCAAATCAGTAGTGCACCACGCCCCCGGTGCACCAAATCAGTAGTGCACCACGCCCCCGGTGCACCAAATCAGTAGTGCACCACGCCCAGGTGCACCAAATCAGTAGTGCACCACGCCCCTAGTGCACCCACCAAATCAGTAGTGCACCACGTCCCCGGTGTACCAAATCAGTAGTGCACCACACCCCCAGTGCACCAAATCAGTAGTGCACCACGCCCCCGGTGCACCAAATCAGTAGTGTATCTCGCCTTCGGTGCACCAAATCAGTATTGCATCACGCATTCGGTGCACCAAATCGGTAGTGTACCACGCCCCCGGTGCGCCAAAATAAGTAGTGCACCACGCCCCCAGTGCGTCAAATCAGTAGTGCACCACGCCCCCGGTGCACCAAATCAGTAGTGCACCACGCCCCCAGTGCACCAAATCAGTAGTGCACCACGCCCCCGGTGCACCAAATCAGTAGTGCATCACGCCTTCGGTGCACCAAATCAGTAGTGCATCACGACTTCGGTGCACCAAATCAGTAGTGCATCACGCCTTCGGTGCACCAAATCAGTAGTGCATCACGCCTTCGGTGCACCAAATCAGTAGTGTACCACGCCCCCGGTGCACCAAATCAGTAGTGCACCACGCCCCCGGTGCGCCAAATCAATAGTGCACCATGCCCCTAGTGCGCCAAATCAGTAGTGCACCACGCTCCCGGTGCACCAAATCAGTAAAGCATCACGCCTTCGGTGCATCAAATCAGTAGTGCACCACGCCCCCGGTGCACCAAATCAGTAGTGTATCACGCTCCCGGTGCACCAAATCAGTAGTGCATCACGCCCCCGGTGCACCAAATCAGTAGTGCATCACGCCCCCGGTGCACCAACTCAGTAGTGCATCACGCCTTCGGTGCACCAAATCAGTAGTGCATCACGCCTTCGGTGCACCAAATCAGCAGTGCACCACGCCACCGGTGCGCAAAATCAGTAGTGCACCACGCCCCCAGTGCGCCATATCAGTAGTGCACCACGCCCCTAGTGCGCCAAATCAGTAGTGCATCACGCCTTCGGTGCACCACATCAGTAGTGCATCACGCCTTCGGTGCACCAAATCAGTAGTGCATCACGCCTTCGGTGCACCAAATCAGTAGTGCATCACGCCTTTGGTGCACCAAATCAGTATTGCATCACGTCTTCGGTGCACCAAATCAGTAGTGCACCACGCCCCCGGTGCGCCAAATCAGGAGTGCACCACGCCCCCGGTGCGCCAAATCAATAGTGCACCACGCCCCGGTGCGCTAAATCAGTAGTGCACCACGCCACCTGCGTGATCATTTCAATACCCTGCGGGACTACCAGCCCTGCTCCGTTGTTTTCGCGGGGCTGTAGCTCTTTTGCCTCAGTCTCGCTGGCCTAAGTCTCGCTGGCAAGGTGCTGCTATTTTGCCTCAGTCTCGCTGGCCAAATGCTGCTATTTTGCCTCAGTCTCGCTGGCCAGGTGCTGCTACTGCACTTTGCTTGTCTCGCTGGCCTCAGTTTTGCTGGCAAGGTGCTGCTATTTTGCCTCACTCTCGCTGGCAAGGTGCTGCTATTTTGTTTCAGTCTCGCTGGCCTCAGTCTCGCTGGCAAGGTGCTGCTATTTTGTCTCAGTCTCACTGGCCTCAGTCTCGCTGTCAAGGTGCTGCTATTTTGCCTCACTCTCGCTGGCAAGGTGCTGCTATTTTGTTTCAGTCTCGCTTGCCTCAGTCTCGCTGGCAAGGTGCTGCTATTGTGCCTCAGTCTCGCTAGCAAAGTGTTGCTATTTTGCCTCAGTCTCGCTGACCAGGTGCTGCTACTGCACTTTGCCTGTCTCGCTGGCCTCAGTCTCGCTGGCAAGGTGCTGCTATTTTGCCTCAGTCTTGCTGGCCTCAGTCTCGCTGGCAAGGTGCTGCTATTTTGCCTCAGTTTCGCTGGCCTCCGTCTTGCCGGCAACGTGCTGCTATTTTGCTTCAGTTTCGCTGGCAAGGTGCAGCTATTTTGCCTCAATCTCGCTGGCAAGAAGCTGCTATTTTGCCTCAGTCCCGCTGGCCTCAGTCTTACTGGCAAGGTGCTGCAATTTTGCCTCAGTCTCGCTAGCCAGGTGCTGCTATTTTGCCTCAGTCTCGCTGGCCAAGGGCTGCTATTATGCCTCAGTCTCGCTGGCCTCAGTCTTGCTGGCCTCAGTCTTGCTGGCCTCAGTCTCGCTGGTCTCAGTCTCGCTGGCAAGGTGCTGCTATTTTGCTTCAGTCTCGCTGGCCTCAGTCTTTCCGGCAAGGTGCTGCTATTTTGCCACAGTCTTGCTAGCCAGGTGCTGCTATCTTGCCTCAGTCTCGCTGGCAAGGTGCTGCTATTTTGCCTCAGTCTCGCTGGCCTCAGTTTCGCTGGCAAGGTG
>SDVV010031365.1:0-11558 GCA_016164225.1 Gammarus roeselii
AACATAAATCCTAAATCCTTCACTAAATCCTTCACAAATAACAAACATAGAGTCACAAATTATCCAGGGCGGTTTATGTACACATTTTCCAGGGCAATTCTCGTCGTCCGTTTTTTCCAGAGCGATTCTCGTACCCTTTTTTTAGGGCGAAACTCGTCGTTATATACTCTACTTATATATATATATATATATATATATATCAAATCAAGCCCATGTTTACACAGTATATTCGGGCGAAATTTAGATGAGTATTCACAGTATATGTTTCAGCATTGAAGAGTAAATGTCCCATTTATTCAGTTTGTAAATCATTCATGTCAAAAAAAGTAGGTAAATGAAAAAAAAACAGAACGCGACCATGTCCAAAACTAAAACTAAGCGCAAAAAAAATCAGTCAGGGAAATACGAAATATGCCTAAACAGACAAGTATGATAGATTTTTCATTCATAATTCGATAAAACAAAAACAGATTTCCCATCCACGATTCGCCAAAACAAATTTAAATTTTTTCAAGCTACAACAAGATTAGATTATTACAATCCATCCATAGTAGGTACCAGTCATCAATACAGCACAGAGAAGGACGGCCACTCCATTATAAGCTTAATACATTGCAGGAGAATACAGTAGATGGTGCATTCAGCGATGACATTGTGTTTATTGCGTTGGCAGTGAGTATGTGGAGTAATTATTTAAAAGAGTGGAAGATCGGATCCATACAGAAGTTGTAAACATTGCGAGATGTACAGTAACGAGAGGCAATTCGCAAATAACAAATATGTAACGCCTAAATGGACAACCTTTTCTACAATTAATCAAACTTGAGGATTATTATTGCGTATTGGTTGTTGTTGTTGTTGCTGCTAAGCCCCAACTTCCCCTGCGATGGAGTAGTCACTATCATCGCACAACCCGAAGCTCTGAAACCCACCTACATGTGCATGTTATGGATGTGTCAACAGATGCAGCCATTTATATTATACCTATATTCCTGAGGAAGTTGATGCTGTCTCCTGGGCGTTCCTACAGATCACGCACTGACGTGATATTGTGGTCGAGTCGGCCGGGTGCTATGGCTTGGCAAGACGTCATGACGTGCTTGACCGTATCGGATAAACCCTTGCATCGCAAACACAGTCTATGCTACTGTGACTGGAGGGCGGTGTGTTGCCCGCGTCTCAGCCGCGACAGGTGGACCCGGTCACATCTGGACAAACCCAACTCCTCCACGTCCCTGTCAGGCGGGTGACCCCGCAGGACCGTGTTGACTCTGTGTTCACCCAATGCAAGCAATAACTGTGAAGTGTGTGTGTAGCTATTTGTGCAGAAATGGGTTGTCTGTTGGTCAAGGAATGGTACCGTGGTGTAGGTGTCTGCTTATATGACGGGGGTTCAGTAGGTGGTGGCAGGGATGTGTCTGGTCCACAATCTTGTAAAGAAATTGAGTCCCTCTAATATCAAAATGATGTTTGAGAGGCAGGACCTTGTTTTCCTCATGCAGGGGGGAAATTGGTGTGGACTGTCTAAAGACCGTAGCGATGCACAAAGCCGTGATCTGTATCCATTGATAGGAATTAACACGTGTTGGTGCAAGAGAGGACCAGGCGGTGTTGTCTTAGGAGATGATGGGCCTAATAAATTGTTGGAATAGTGTTTTATCGATTCCTCGGAGTGACCGTAGGTGGTTGCGGTAATTACCCGGGACACATTCAGTCATGGTATGGCTTTAGCGCCAAGTTGTTTGTGTGAGGTTTGAATGTCATCTTCATGTCATAAGTTACTGCAAATATTGTGATAGTGGGACTGTCGGGTATGGGAGTATTGTTTAGTGTGACATGGGGGTGACCACGGTGTTCATTGTGGTTCTGTGTTAATAGTGTTAGGAAAGACTTAGAGTATAGGGACTGCTGAAGGTGGTCGGCGGCGTTCTCGTGTTTGTGGTGTTGTGTGATATTTGTGAGATCGTCCACAAATGAGCTGATATAGGTGCTGGGTTCTGTTGGTTTTGGCAGGTCGTTCGCGCATGAAGGCGACGAAAAGAGAGGGGAAAGGACGGAGCCCTTTAGGACACCATTGGAGAAGTGGCAGGTACGGGATGGCTTATTATTATAGACAGTGTGTGCTTGTCTGCCTGATAAGAAGTTTGCAATCCATTTCTTGTAGATCGGATGTATCTGTGTATTCCGTATTTTGTTTATGACGATGTGTCTTGGAACTCTGTCGAAGGCTTTACTAATGTCGATAGTGCATACCAGGGTTCGTTTGGCTGGCTGCTTTTCATTCAGTCCTTCATTGATGGTCTGGGTGAGGCTGGTGAGGTGAGTGGTTGTCGAGTGTTGGGTCCTGAAACTGAGTTGCGTGGGAAAGAGTGGGATGTGGGCTTTAATTTGGTTTAGAACCAGCCTCTCCAACAATTTCGAGGGGTTCGAGAGAAGAAAAATGGGTCACCATGAGGCTGGATGTGTGGGAGCTTTGTTGGGTTTCCAGATGGATATGATTTTCCCTTGTTTCCAAGTGCTGGGTATTGTATTGTGTAGTATGGGAGAGTTAAACATGACTGTGAGGGTCGCGATAGCGTCAGGATTTGGATGTTTAAGGTGAATGTATGATATGCCATCTGGACCCGTTGCTGACGAGTTTTTAGTCCGGCAGATTGGGGCTATGGTCATGACTGGTCTGGCAGGAGGATCAATGCTTTGTTGATCTGTAATTTGTTTAACTGTTTGAGTATACTCCTATTGTCTGGATGATGTGGTAGGTGGCAGGTGTTTGTGTAGTGTTTGTTAGGTATGTTCGCTTGTTGTAGGTCTGATGGCATGTTGTTGCTGTTGGATGGTAGGATTGCCCCAAGTGTGTCCCTGTGGTTCGTGTTTTCATGACCACATGCTCGGCAATCACTCTCCTCACATATCTCAACCAGTCCATCCATGATGACCTGAATTACAAGAAACCAGCTAGGGGCCCAGGCAGCACTCAAGCCGCATCCACGCCGACGCCAGCGACAGCGACGTGAATAGCGGGGTTGAGGTACTTTCGCAGAGCACCGACAGATCTCGACGGCATCCCAGCATCCCATCCTGCGACGATCTGCTCGGCTCTCGTAGGCTCCTTCTTGGACGGCTGGCGTATTGGCCGTAACCCCACTGGCGTCGATGTGGATGCGGCCTGTGTGCTGCCTGGGCCCCTGACCCTGGACAAAACACAAAATACCAGAGCCACAACAGATACATTTTCCCCTAAAGGGCAGTGAACAATCACCGCGTTCCTTCCTCTTCTTCTAATCCAAGCCATTAACAAAGAAGCTAACCCCAGTCCAAACACATACCCATGTTCCACCTGTGGGCGCCCTTAAAAGGTTAATAATATTGTATTCATAACAGGTTAATAATATTGTATTCATATTAGCGTATTTGTAAAAATTTCTATGCAACGTCGGACTGGGCGTGTCGGAATACCATGACGATGAGCTTTAGAGCTTCAAATTCGACCAATATATTTTGACTTGGACTTCGGGTGATATGAAGAGTAGTTTGATTGTTAGATTAAATTACTTATAAAACTTCACTATGTCCGGCCGGCTGAAGTTTCACGAGTATGGTCTGATGAGCACTGTAGTTCGCGGAGGGAGAAATGATTGTTGTAGAACTCTTCGTTTGTAGAAATAAAGTCAAGATGCTCACTCTATCGTATTTTTTTTGCCGCTGGAAGGCAGCCATGTAGTTTGTTGATTGTGTTTACTTGCCAGTTGTTGTGAGAGAGAGTCCATCATAGTAAATGGATTTATTGAGAGAGCAACAGTACTTGCTCCGCTTACTACGAACATTATGAGTAAATTAGTAGGGAATTATATTGATTTTTCTTTTTGGGTGGGAGGGTCATCCTAGGAAGAGATTATCAAACCAACAGCCTCTCGTCGCCCGACCCCGTGGGCTATCTCGTATTGGAGAACCTCCCCCTCCTCTACATTCTGAGGGCAGTCCCTCTGTCCCGTGGGGTGATCGTTTACTTTGCAGTATAGGCAGTGGGCTTCTTGGGATGGGCATTACTCTGGATAGTCCCGTTTGTCGTGGTCGTCTTGGAAACAGTATGAGCGTTATTGCTTTCCGTTGCAGTTTCCGCTCGTATGTCCGTATTGCTGGCATTTGTAACATCGCATTGGACGTTTGTCAGAGGATGTCACCTGGTTTTGATGGCAAAGAACGGTATATCGATGTAGCTTGGTGGGATGGGACAATTGAATTTCAGCAGAAAGCGCATTGGTGCTGTTACTTTTCGGTGTGATTTTTCGTGTGATTTTTGGTTCGGAAACAGAGTCCTCGAATTGAACGAGTCCGGCGATAAAGTCTTCAATCTCCTCCTTCGGGAGGTCATCTACGTAAATCAAGCCCGAACTCGTAGAGAAAGTCGAGTGTGGAATGATTGTGCATGATTTTTAGCATAATCTAGTCTTGGAGATAATGATGTCACTTTGAAGTTTCGTATCCACTCTGATGGTGAATCCTTCAACGCCTCTGACAGTGAAGCTTATAGCTGGACGGCCAGTAATAGAGAACAGTTCTCCTCGTAGAATGTAAGGACAAATATGAGGTCTATCCTTGGCGTCGAATGTTATTTTAAAATATTCGGGAAAGTTGGGACCGTTGTTGAACAGGTTGTGTTCGGTAAATGGCGAGTAATGCTTCATCATTGCAGTCCTCGGGGATCAGATGAGATTTTTGTGTGGTGGATAGTCGTCGAGGTTGTCATCGGATGTAGAGGTCGAGGAGCTTGCCTAGATTGCGAGTTCTTAGGTTTGTCGGTTTTTCACGAGTTCGTGGACTTGAAAGAATATTCCTTTGACATGATACTCGAGTCTCGTTATACGGTCGTCGATTGTGCTAAGTCCTACGGTGTCTTCAGTTTCCTGCTCAGAGAGGCCGGTCGCTTGGTTTACTGAGTTCATAATTTGCTAAATGTTTCTTATCAACTCCTCGATGCGGTAGTTTCTTTGATCATCCTCGACCGAGGTGATGTTGGTCGTCTTTGAGATGCTGACGTTCTTGACAGTTGGGGTCTTGGTCTTCGTTTCTCCGGAGTGGATGCTGGCCCCTCCCATTGGCCCCTTCCCCCCATCGGCCCCCAGGTTCATGCCAGGGGGCAGGGGGCTTCCTCTTGATGGCCTCTTGACCGGCTCTTGATGGCCTCTTGACCGGCTCTTGATGGTCTCTTGACCAGCTTTACCGACGTTACACGACCTCTTTAATTGCAAAACAAACGTGCGGTTTTTAGATCCCAGCACAAATAGGGAACCAAAATGTGCTATCTAAGGGGTTCTCTGCACCAACAGTTAATAATTTGCACGTTATCAAAAGTGAATCCCGATACCAGCGTCATACAGTTTGGTTAAAAATATACTGAGATGGACTTTGCCGAAGGCCTTGGCAAAATAAAAATAAATCACATCCACATCTGATCCATCACACAATGCTATTATTTCGTCATAGTCGTCCAGTTGTTTGATCAACATGCTCCACTTTCGTCTGAAACCATGCTGCTTGGAATTGATTTTTTTTTTCAAGGATATTCACTATTCGTACTTTCATTACTCCTTCAAATATTTTGGCTACGTGTGATGTCAAAGAAACTGGTCTGTATTATGATGGGGTTCTGAGTTTTTTTTTGATGGAGGGAAGATGACAGCAAGTTCCACGGCTTGTGGGATATCGGAAGTGTTCAAAGACTTTTGCCTCAACATTTGTAGTGGTCTTGACAGTACCTTTGCATTGTTTGAATAGAATAGCTGGGATGTCGACTGGTTTGGATGCACTATTTCTACCTATGTCATCAACATCTTTTGTATTTTCAGAGAGGTCAATGTCAAGATCCGTCAGTGATAACTCGAAAGTGATCATAGAATTTGGCTGGTTACCTTTGGGATACTACATACGCGTTTACAATTTTCACTTAACAACTCGCTCATTGCATTGTTTTCATCGACCAGTTGACCGTAATCATCAATTAGGGGGCTAATATTCCTTTTCTCCTCTCTCTTCATAGTGTGAACCTTCATCCGCTTTTCAATAGAGACGATAGCTTTTTGTTTCCTCCGTCTGAAAGGGTTTATTTCTTTGCAAAGTTGTTTCTATTTATTTGCTCGCCTTTCATGAGCGTTTTTCTTCCTGAACAATACATGCAGCTATTGGGCAGTTATCTTATTTTGGCACATGATTGTTCTAACACTCTTTGCTTCCTCCACACTGTCTGCCTTATCACTTTTGAACCGCTCGTCAGAATGTTTTGGTATGCAAATATGTTAGAGAGCTGCTCGTTGTTGGGTAGTGACTTTGTTCTCGGAGCCGCCCCAGGAGCGATTTAATCATTGAGTTGTCTTCAATCAATATTGGACAGTGATATGTTCATATATATCAAATTTTAACTGCACTGAAAAAAGTTCAGTTGCCAAAAAGTCATGCTCATGGAGAAAATAATATATTCCGAATTCCTCCTTAATAGGTCAGCATCCAGAGCAATTCCTATCCCTTAGAATCTGATAAAGCAGTTTTAGTTATTTTAATGTTTGTAATATATTGTGATGATTAATTCAAAAACACTTGATCCGAAAATTGTTATTTCGTGTTGACTTTTCATTATTTTAGTTAGAAAATACTGATCAACAAGTTTCAAATAGTTGTTCAGCTTGATTTGTTACAGATTCGGTGTTATCTTTGCCAATGATACAAGTAACAGTTGCTACAGCTTGATCATCATTCCACCATTTGATAAATCAAAAATTTTAGTCACCGCAGATAATTTTTCTTAATTGTGTATGATCAATATTCGACATATACGTCCGTAAGAGTTCAAGGGCATCTTCAAAATGTACAATCTCACACTATAATAATTATGTTATTCAGCTTTCCAGCTTTAACATCGAGAAACTCGTAGTATTCGTCAGAACGTTTCAATTCTTCACGATTTTTAAACCCTCTCTCACATAGACTCCAGCATCACCACATTTCCTATTTGTTCGGTCGCTTCTGAAAAGAGTGTAATTTTTCAATATACAGCTCGGATGAGCCAACGTTTTCATTTCGGTATGTCTCAGTCAAGCCCATGATGAGGGAATTACAATCAGAAAAAAGTATTTGGATCAACTGTCTCTTGGCATATTGGCTTGTGTCTAGGAGGCCCTGTAAATTGAAGAAGGGACACTTTTTGAATTAATATTCTTTGAATGTTTTTTGACACTGTTTCTTCTGTTGCCTCAGCATTGTCCGCTCTCTCACCAGAGGGAACTTTGATTTGCATGGGCAATATAGGAGTCTCGCCAGAGTTTCTGAAAGAAGTGTCTTCTATGGCTGGTCAACACTGTTGTGGTGATGGCCGCTGGAGTGACAAGCCTGCCGCAGGTAGGCCTGTCCTAGTCACTGTAACGAGGGTGATTTCTCGTTGCCTCTGCAAGAGGAATCCGTTGGACACGGATTTTAAACGTACGTCGTGTAGACGAGGCTGTTGTTTTCTTGGTCTGCTGGCTACAGTTGCTCCATCTTGCTGATGCCCCAGGTGCTTATTTGTTTTCGAATATGCAGCCAATCACACTTTTATTTGGTGCATTGCATGTGACGATACGAGTCATTGCATACCCTCGGTTAGATTTTTTTTTTAACTGTAAGTATTTGTTCTTTGTTTACAATCTCCTGGGCCACTTTCATATTCTTTATCACTATTAAAGTCTTTGACCCAGTCTCACAAGTTGGGTGGGTGACTCAAGGTATTTTTAACACTCAGTACTTACAACTGCTCTTCAAATAGAATCTGCCCGGCACTGTCTATTTTACTTATTGTACATTGTCTCTTTATTTGCTCGCCAGTGTCCGTCTTATTTTCCATATCGGTAATGTTACCGAAATTTATCGTTCTAGTAACGTCTGTACCTACACAGATGCCACTCACCAAATCACTGCTTTGGTCACTAGCAGCTGTTTCTGTACCCAGATTGCCAATGGACAGTGAGGTACAGTGACCATCAGCAGTCTTGGTCGTACTGTGCTCACTAGTTCTTTGGACAGGTTTTTGACCAGTCGTTCTCCTCACGTTTGAACAAGATTTGCAAAAATATCCATCTCATTCTGCTAAAACGATATCAATTTTTACAGTCCTTTGCATGGCTTATACTTCTACGATGCCTTCTCTACTTTCACACCGTGCAAATCCTAGTTTTCTTCGACGTTGCAGCCTCAGCTACTATGGAAATGCCTCTAACAACACATGACAGATGATATGATTTTTTTTGGCATATTTAACACTTTGAAGCCATTTCCATTAACCCTTTCCTGATTGTTGGTTTCTATCGAGCCACAAAATGCTGCTTCCTTTAAATTTCGTTTATTCATAATTTTTTGTTTATGAAATTGGAGATCTTGACCAGAAAAATGTATTTAAATGTATCGCTCAGCACTGAGATGCCTGGGGAAGGTGCTACATGGCGATAAATATTGTGCCACCCTTACTTTATCCATCCTGGCTCAATCGAACCAGCCCAGTATCACAGGCTGGTTATGTAAATTGATCAAAAACTATGCGTCTGATCGAAAATTACTTCGATATCAATTCAATAGAGTTTGAAAAACAATATCTATATACATTTTTGTTGTTGGACAAAATAAAAAATGTACGGTATTTTAACACAAAATTTCACCCTTAGTGGGCAGTTGGATTAATAATCGGATTGCACGATTGGAAAAAAAAAGATTTGCACTTATTTTTGCTGTATTAGATTAATTATAGCTATTATAATGAAAGAGATGCGGCTGTGTGAAAAATCCTTAAAACGGGATTTTAAGGAGTAATTAAGAGTTAATCCCTCGAGCTGAATTGGGATCTTGAAGCAGGCTGAGTGTGAGTCTTGACACAATCACGTCTCCATCCAACTTTAAATAACCCAAGGACTAATGCTTTTCTGAATCAGGTTTATTTTTTTCCTATTATTGGAAATAGCATGAATTTCTTTTCATCTAGCATAGGATATTGGTCTTCCCTGCCTATTGGTATCACTGAATTTATTTCAGAATTTCGAAACACTAATGAGATTTTAATAAAGTCAATTCCTTTCAAATCTTTGAGCTAGGCCTTTTGTTCCACCCCATTTCCTGTAGAACAGGTAGTTACTCAGAAAGTTCATTAGTTCCACACCCATTTCGGGGAACTAATGGACAGAGGTCCTGACTTCACGGAGTCAGGCAGGCAACTGATTTATGTGTATGAGCAAAAAAACTCACCATCCAGTGCGCGAAAAGCAAATAACGCAATGATGAAACGAGTTAGAAGAAATTGAGGTTCCAAATGGGAAAGCAACGTTTGGAGATGGACGTAATGACAAAGATCACATGATTTCGAATGGGAGGTGAAGTTAGAGTGTATATTGCATTTTTATGTGAGTGTTGCATGTCTTTGTCAGACACAGGATGTTGAACAAATGGAGCCCTAACAATTACCTGACAGCCATAAATTTTGTGTTACTGCATTTTGGGGATTTTACGCTCATATTGCAGGTTGAGGAGTAGCTGCCACCGATTAGCATTTTTTACCCACGGCCTTCATCGGCTGGTCTTCTGACCATTTAAGAGACCAGATAGTATGTCTCACTCGGGGTCAAGTAGTCTCAAACCTACAACCTCCGGCTCTCAATTGTGAGGAAAGCGGCCTTCTCCCCCCCATGTCACCACAAGAGCCCAACACGCTACAGACTCGGCCACCGAGCATGTGGCCGAGTGGGTTATATCCAACAGTTCTTTAACGCAAACAAGCTGTGCATATTTTACCTAAAAGCGTATCTTATTCAGCAGAGTGTATTAACAATCGATGAGATGAAAAAGTGGGGTATTCCACCAGATTCGTCTCATACTCATCAGATGAACAATAGATGTGTTATCGATAATCTCACGTCGTAAACCTCATCAGATGAACAAAAACACAGAAAATCACGTTTGAATTTATGAGAAATATGACAATTGGAACCTGTTAAAAAAAAAATTCTCATCACATGTAACCCAGTAGCTCAGGAACTCGAATGCAGACGCGGTAAGTCAAGGGTCCAAATCTGGCTTTCAGAAAGTCTTTCTGGTGAACATTGTTCACCACAGCTCTATTTTAGAGTGAACTAATGCGATCGTTACCGTAGTTTCGTTAATATTAAATTGCAAGGAAAAGACTGTTCACTTGATGGATCCAGCTGTCAGTGACGCTTTTCTTGAACCGCTCATAAATAACAATGATGGCGGGGCCATGGAATTGAAATAAGAGCCTATATACCTCGGGCATGTTATCTTCTCTATATTGTAATCTTCAATTGCTCAAAGTGATTGAAAAATCATAGAACTTGGTACAGGGTGGTCATCACGTAGTCGATAATTAAATATTGTAAGGGTAAAACGTGCAAGTAATCAATGTGGTATTCCATTGAATTGACATCTAATGTTCTGGAAGGGAAGCGTGTGTCCCAATTTATTACTGCAGTGCACCAAAAGTGATCAATTTGTAAGTGGCATGTGTGCTAGTACATCCGGTCTGCTTCTCATAGTTGACCCTGATGTTTGTGTCTCTCCGTAATAGTTCATGTATCATATACCGACCGGTACAACTATTATTTTTTTGAGAATTTGTGTCATCCCATATTCATTACCATTAAATATTTACCAGTAGGCAAGTCTACGGCAAGGAGAGGGACTAATTCTAACCGCTCTCTCGTTCCTGGCTCCAACCTGCCTACGTTCCGCAGGGAAACATCTGTTATTTACACAAATGACATAAGCTCTATGGACGTTTCACTTCATCCATCACTTTTGTTACGCTCGGGCATGCCGACTGCCAGAGTAACAAATCCAAAAACTCTGCCGAAACACTCACACGAACACTACAATACAACAGGATAACATCCACTTCAGTGGCCTCGATGCCGCGTAATATGAGGCATACAGCTTGGATGGTTATATTATTCAGCATTTTATTCCAGTAGTACGAGGCACATCTACGTTACATACCAAACTTGTTCCTGCATTTGTGTATTCCTAGTCGTTACTAGTGTTGAATGAACGGTGAAGGCAACTGAAACAGGGAAAATAGATACCTGGAAGAGGAGTGACAACCACTGAGAAAATCTCAGATGGTGAGCAGCTGGCACTGAGTGCAGGTAGCACGAGGAGCGGCCGACGGCGAGAGTAGCTTACTTATGAAACCTATTCACACACAACAAGACGCCCTGCAAAATGTTGTTCGGTGGTCCTGATAAAATCGCCTGCCCCGTATATCCGTCTAAACTTTTTCATTCGTAACATCAGGTTTGTTGTAACTGCAGTTTGAGGTCCTTTGAATACATTTATACTAACATTTCTTCAATACCGAGAAGGAATGTGGAGGGATTTTTTGCTAAATTGTTTCAGGGGAATGTGAAACCGGTGATTACTTTTAGGTCGATAATCAGCCGTCTTATGAGAGAAGTTATTCAATTCAAGTGTTTGCGTTTACGAGCTCATTAGAACGTGCTTAAAGGAACTGTCCAAATAATGATAAAGTTTGAATG
>SDVV010031366.1:0-11558 GCA_016164225.1 Gammarus roeselii
ATATATTCTATCTGAAGTTTCCTAGGTAATTTTTTAGCAAATTTCAAGATTAAATGTTTATGAAGGTGTGATCACAGTTGGAAAAATCCAAGATAAATCCCCATACACAGAAGGTACGTATGTACCAGGTCTTCGTCAGCGCAAGCTGTTCTGGACTGCTCCACAAGATTCAATGGCATATGGCAGCCTAATTTATACTCCTTGTTGATAATAAAAGTTTGCGTGAGTTAGGCTGCCTTAATATTTAGCTCATTTAATCTGCTCTCCTAAAAGTAGTTTGAATTACAAAGGAATAATTCAATCGCTGATTCATTTCACCTTATATTGATCGAGCTTCCAATGAATTAGATAACAGAGGCTGTGTCATACCTGAACATTTAGAATTTTTGAAGGCTATCGATACCGTGAACGGGTAACGGTTTGATTG
This sequence comes from Gammarus roeselii, assembly GCA_016164225.1. Taxonomy (NCBI): domain Eukaryota; kingdom Metazoa; phylum Arthropoda; class Malacostraca; order Amphipoda; family Gammaridae; genus Gammarus; species Gammarus roeselii. The sequence goes on from SDVV010031366.1 coordinate 428, forward strand.
ATTGACCAGCAAATTACACTTTGTGTCTATCAATAACGTCTCAACATGTTTTCAGTCCATTGTAACAGGAGTTCCTCAGAGCTCGATGTTAGGTCTGATGCTCTCTCATATATATTAATCACATGTGTTTTGACACTACTAATGTACGTCGCCTGCACATTGCAGACGATACTACGGTTGTGATGCGTGTTGATAACGAGAAGCTGTTGTGCAGGATTGTGAACGAAGATTTAGCAGTGGTCAATTTCTACCATTGTGGAAACAATATTTCGTTAATGGTAGACAAAATCTCATACTTGTTTTCTACTAAAACAAATATAGAAAATAATCCTCCACGTTCTAGAAGAGACTACCAAATTAATTTGAAACATGCATTAGGACTTTGGTGACCAAATTGAAGATAGTTTAATGATAGTACCGGCTAGGGTGTAGCACATTCTTTTCGAGGGACTGCACAGCCAAAACTGTAATCACTGCGATGGTACACACGGTCCCCTGGACAAAAATGCACACCGAATGTTAACCCTTGTTACGTTTAACTATTGTTTACAAGTATTTACAAGTGTAGGAAGAAAACAACAGGCCAATTGGTCAAACAACAATCATTTTGATTATTAGCATTGGAATGAAACTTTGAAATGAAATTCCTCTTCCTCTCGAAAATCCCGGCCATCAAAATCAAATAAACTCATTTTGGGCTGAAGTTTTACCGTTTATGGGTTAATTATACTTTGGTGCTCACGGTTTAGCTGTTTTGAAAGTAAATGTTATACCGCTGTTCAAATTGTTTTACATTATATTTGGATTTTTAACCTTTCGTCATTGCATTGTAGTCGGTGTTTTCTGGCACCGACTATGAAGGGGCTTAAAAATAAAGTTTTTAATTTTGGGTAACATTATAAATTATTCGAACCGTTGCATATATTTGTGTATGAAGTTGTTTTCTAATCAAATGAATCATTCGTTTTATTAGCGTGTGGTTAGCGAGTCTGACTGCAGTGTCAGCCTCTGGTGCTGCATGTCGCGAGTTCGAGCCTCGGCAGGGACACGGCGGTCTTGTGGCGGGGAGATTAGGCGCCTCCCCCCTCTGTGTCTGCCTAACTTAGCCATCCCCCTAACTAGGGGGAAACGGCTGTATGTCTATGTCTATACATTTAGTTTATGTTTGCATTTAAAATAAATAATTATATCAATATGCTATATTAAAATTGATGTAAATGAAAAATTCTCGATCATTGCTTCTCTATCGTCCGGAAATGGTATAAACGAAGCCATTTTATATCATTCCTGATCACAAATGCAACTGTCACAACAAATAACACATTTACATAAATGTTTCAACGATCCGATTGAATTGCATTTAGACGAGAGAAAAAAATACTCTTGCAAATTGAGATTGATGATACTAATAGATATATATAATTTTTGCCATGACGGTCGATGGAATACGATTAATGGGACTTATGTTGATGTGATGCTGTCATGCTGCGACTTTTCCAGCCTCGTAGTGTTGCTAGGGAAAGGCTGTAACGACTGGCGGCCGTGAGTCAAGTGTTAACCAACCCTCATTTGTGTTCAGGTGGTAATGCTATTATTGGGGAACGACTGGCGTCCGTGAGTCAAGTGTTAACCAACCCGCATTTGTGTTCAGGTGGCAATGCTATCATTGGGGAGTGACTGCTGTCCGTGAGTCCAGTGTTAACCAGCCCGCTTTCATGTTCAGGTGGTAATGCTATTATTGGGGAGTAAAATATATCCATAAAAACACACGTGTTGTGAGGATGTGTTCAGTTATATAGGCATCAGTTTTTATTTGGAGATTTCAAGATCGATTCATTCAACCCACGTCTTTTCCACAAATATGTGATGAATTTTCTAATAAGTTCACTGGCTATGGCTGCTTTCGCGAAATAATGAAACCCAAATGTCGGTTCCTAATAATTCAATTAATAGGTTTTTTCCTTGATCGAATCTGGATCAACTTCATCTCCTACAACACCAACATATCGGGTGTTGTTAACAAGGACTTGTCTGATCACCTCCCTAGTTATGTATTACTTCCATTGCCAGACCATGGAAATAAATAGTTTATTTCCATAGTCTGGCAATGGGTTTTCAGAATACATGGAGCGAAATATTATTTACAATAGTATCATCTCTGCACATTCAGAAAATTTCTATTATGACAAAATAATCACGACTACATTGCGTTGGGAAAACCAGTGACAGAAGGTGTTGAAAAATATGAAATACTTTGGGTAGATAAATGACAAAATACATGGGCGTGGAAAATAACAAAATACATGGGCGTGAAAAATAACAAGTACATGGGGTGGAAAATCACGTACGCACGTGGTTAGAGTCCCGAGAACATGGGGTTGGGACATCGAAATGTGCCAACAGATTCGAATGAGAAGTCTACATTATTGTACGATGACAAATGTGGGGATGGACGACATGAATTATACAGAAAATATGAATACAATATAGGGCTGGGGAATCGAAAAGCGCTAACATATTGTAAAGATGGGTCTAAACTATTGAATAAATAATGAAGGGGGAAATAGGCGACATAAGTTATACAACAAAAAGTTATACATTAGCTACATACCAAGCAACCGAATATACAATGTATATACACACTTCATGACCACTAGGAAATGATTAAATGATTGACAATCAGGATAATACAATGCTGAAGTACACAAGTCAGATGAATATACTTCTGTTATAGAAGACAAAGCAAAATATTAGCTTATATGGCAATGATTGTTATCACCAAAAAATAGTACGGTAATTGTTAGCAATAATTCAATGAATTATATTAAAATCGAGTTAACCTTTATCGAAGTTAGAAGTTGCATATCGTTCCTCGAGAAGATTGAGCTCGTATTTTAAGTATAGTAAAACGATTGAAACATTTGAAATATTGAAATAGACAAAACGCTAGTTACCACTTATGGTAATTGGCAAACACATTTGTGATCGGTAGCAACATAGAAAACATATGTATCGTCAGAGTATAAACGATTTGATGGTGTCTCAATGTTGTGAGTTATGGTGGTGGTGCTTTCGGACATGCTGAAGAACAGAATGAATTTTCTGGTTACTGGTTTATGCATTTAGTTTGTGTTTGTGGGTAAAGAGACGGTTTAGAATTGATCGGTCGATAGATGTTCATTAAGCTTATTCGTGAAGGACGTGTTGGTTTTACGATTCTTGAGGCTTGTTGGGAGGTTGTTCCAGGATTTTGGTCCGGTGATCGAAAAAGCTCTACAGGCAGTATCTGTTTTCCTGTGTTCAACGTGCAGAGATTCATTATTTCTTGTGAATCTATTGTTCTTTTCACCTTGAGAAGATATGTGCCTTTGGCTACATAGTGAATGTTTCTCTAGAAGATCTTTATAAATTCTGATCGACTCGTGGAGTGCCAGTTTGTTGTCGAAATTGAGCCACTGTAATTTTTCTAGGAGAGGACTTACGTGGTCTCGTTTTCTGTGGTTACCATCGCATGTCATTCTTGCCGCAAAGTTTATACAACGTTGCACTTCCTCTCTGTGAGTTTAAGTGCATTTCCCCCAAATTTAAAGATAGTAGTTGATGTGAGAAAATACTGTAGCGTGGACAAACAATAATCTTAATTTGAAATTCAATTACTTTTTTGCGGAGTTTAGGAACAAAAGTGTTCCATTCAACTTGAAACACAGAGTAGTTATGAGGTGTTTGAAGGAAAGATCAGGAGCAAATCATACTCCTAGACTTATAACATTTTCTTCAACAAGAATATCAGATTTGCCTATCCTAATAGAGTAATTCATTGGAACTGCGTTTCTTTTTGAGTTCGAGCCGAACAAGATGCATTTAGTTTTTTTCAGAGTTGAACTTGAGTCCATTTCTATCATACCGCGATTTCAGATTAGTCACAACTGTCTCAGCGAAGTAGTTTAGCGCATTCAGATTTGACGGTTTTCGGGAAAGCAATATTTGAACATCATAGGCGTACATTACCATTTTCGTTTGATTTATATGTAATTCACAGTCGATGTCATTTACAAAAACTAGGAACAACAAAGGGCCAAGCATCGAACCTTTCGGGACCCCAAAGGCAACTGTGGTCGAATTTGACGTAGTTGCGTTATAGAGTTTAACTGATTGTTGCCGATTCATCAGATAACTTTCGAACCAAGTAGGGTCTCTTTCAATGATGCGGAGCTTGACAAAAAGAATTGTAAGGCTTACACTGTCGAATGCTTTCAATAAGTCTAGCAATACCAGCAAAGATATCTGCTCCTCATCAAAGTTGTCTTCTGTTGACAACTTTCGCCGATGAGCATACTAGAAGTAATTGAACAGCTTGTTTGATTCAAGGTAATCAATCTATTGGATAGATATTACCTTTTCCAGAATCTTGGATAGGACAGGCAGAAGACTGATTAGTCAAAAGTTGGATGGTTCATTCTTGTTCCCATTTTTATGAATTGCTTTTATGATTGCATGCTTCCAGATCTCTGGAAAAGTTTCACTTGCTATGGGGGTGTTAATAACTGTGCTGATATAAGGCAAGTTAACTATTAAGATATCTTTCAGATGTTGTAGGGCGAAACCATCTATTCCTGTAAAATTTGTGTTCCTCAAGGTGACGATATTGACGATTGCAGTCGCTAGCACCTGTCGATATTGATGGTGATGGTTTGGTTGGTAAGCTTCTACGTTTATGTGCTAATTAAATTTATTCCCTGCGCAACCCACATGGAACTGTCACGCTTCTACTGCATCAACTCTATGGATTATATTCTGAACATTTTCTCGTTCGAAAAGTGAAAAGAAATAAGTAATAAATGAATGTCCCTTGGTTCATTCCTGACTTCAACTATGTTATATCAAGGATATACAGATTATACAAACTGTTAAATCAACGCTTAATCAATCACATATTATTCCATTTCTATAGTAACAAGTCAACGCTATTGTTAAAAAGTACGAACAATTGTATTTCACAAAAATATCAGGAACGCAATAATTCTTTAAAAACATGACCTATTCATGTCAAATATTGAGTCGACGATCAAAAAATAGTGAAATCGCATTTAATTCGAATGCTTATCGATCCACTCTCTGATCAAGAGTACAAATAACCACTTCAACTCGTCTTTCAGTTGTAGCGCAACAGAAATAGTTTGAAATCTCCCCTCAAGGGTTGTTACTGCATCAGGCAATATCGCCCCTCAAGAGTTGTTACTGCATCAGGCAATATCGCCCCTCAAGAGTTGTTACTGCATCAGGCAATATCGCCCCTCAAGAGTTGTTACTGCATTAGGCAATATCGCCCCTCAAGAGTTGTTACTGCATCAGGCAATATCGCCCCTCAAGAGTTGTTACTGCATCAGGCAATATCGCCCCTCAGGAGTTGTTACTGCATCAGGTAATATCGCCCCTCAAGAGTTGTTACTGCATCAGGCAATATCGCCCCTCAAGAGTTGTTACTGCATCAGGCAATATCGCCCCTCAAAGGTTGTTACTGCATCAGGCAATATCTCCCCTCAAGAGTTGTTACTGCATCAGGCAATATCGCCCCTCAAAGGTTGTTACTGCATCATGCAATATCTCCCCTCAAGGGTTATTACTGCATCAGGCAATATCCAAACTAAAATGTAGAAACAGCGCAAGTATTGTCGTCCCAACCGATGTCACTGATATAAAGAAATATCCACTCTGTCCATTCACCAACAATCATTTGATAATATCATCCAAAATAGATTGAACAAACTTTTCATTGCTAACAATGGCATGTCCAATGCGCAGTTCAGCTTCTAAGAAAAGTTTAATACAACCTTCGCAATTTCGTGCTAGAATGTGACCTGCTTCAATCATTAAATGGCAGAGGCTAACGCGTCAGTCTTTCCCTTGACCTGGTAAGGATACTTTGTTGACGAAGTTGCAAGCTTATGGAGCAAGCGTGCTCACTGGTTGATAGTTATTCTCCTTGAGGGATCAAAATGAACTGTTATTGTTGCCAACAACGGTTGTTGTTCCTCAAAAACATGTCCTGGAACCCTTTCCTGTTCATATTGATCGAAATGGTATGTGACGGGAGTGAAAAGTGTTCTATTCGATGATGATGCTGTTTCACATATCTAGTCTGACATCTTTGACCTATCGGTTGTTGCATTGAATCATTTCTATTAAATCTTTCCGTGAGGTAAACAGGTAAAAGACTCATTGCTCATGTGTGTGTAACTATTATTATTTTTGTTATTAATGAATCATTCGTTTCAATCGTCTAGCAAAGGATTTTCAATTCATAGTTCTAACACAGTAAACTTAAAATGAAAGATTAGAATGAATTCGTGACAGCTCATCTCCAGCGTGCCGGCAGACCGATTCGTATGTCGTGTGATAAAAGATCGATGCTTGTTACTCATTGACACCAACTCGATCGATGCTTGTTACTCATTGTAGATCGATGCTTGTTACTCATTGACACCAACTCGATCGATGCTTGTTACTCATTGTAGATCGATGCTTGTTACTCATTGTAGATCGATGCTTGTTACTCATTGACACCAACACGATCGATGCTTGTTACTCATTGTAGATCGATGCTTGTTACTCATTGACACCAACTAGATCAATGCGTGTCACTCATTGACACCAACTCGATCGATGCTTGTTTTTCATTGTAGATCGACGCATGTTGCTCATTGTAGATCGACGCTTGTTACTCATTGTAGATCAATGCTTGATGCTCATTGTAGATCGATGCTTGTTGCTCATTGTAGATCGACGCTTGTTGCTCATTGTAGATCGACGCTTGTTACTCATTGTAGATCGATGATTGATGCTCATTGTAGATCGATGCTTGTTGCTCATTGTAGATCGACGCTTGTTACTCATTGTAGATCGACGCTTGTTACTCATTGTAGATCGACGCTTGTTACTCATTGTAGATCGACGCTTGTTGCTCATTGTAGATCGACGCTTGTTGCTCATTGTAGATCGATGCTTGTTACTCATTGTAGATCGACGCTTGTTGCTCATTGTAGATCGACGCTTGTTGCTCAATGTAGATCGACGCTTGCTGTTCATTGTAGATCGACGCTTGTTGCTCATTGTAGATCGACGCGTTGCTCATTGTAGATCGATGCTTGTTGCTCATTGTAGATCGACGCTTGTTGCTCATTGTAGATCGATGCTTGTTGCTCATTGACACCTTCCTGATTGTCAAATATTTTGCTCAATAGCAACGTGTTAGAACGGGTGACTGAAATCGAATATCACGGATTGGTTCAAATTTCGGCATGGTTCTAGACGATAAGCTGAGCATCAGATTTCACATTGAAGTAAATTGTTAGGGATTACTCACTATATGTCACTGTGGTTAGCACCGATATTCGGTTATCCTTATTTTATTCATCTGCGTACTCTCATTTGAACTAAAATTTGAACTAAAAACACATGCCTTCATACTTGCCCCTGATGCGTACAAAATATTTTGTGTTATGCAATTCGGTAATTCCTGTCCGTTTTCCAAGATACGTTTCCCAATTCCTGCTTGTATGATCGTCGTGGTGCTGCTCGTTCAATCGTCGTGGTGTTTTGAATAATTCGTTGAGACGCTCGTCCTCCAGCAAATGTTTATTACGAAAAATTCCCGTTTGAATTTACACTATGTATATAAGGAGTTAATTTTGAGTAAAACTTTCCCATTTTCCAATGTATTCCAATATTAAATCCTGTTCATGTTTCCTTAAGATACATCTTGTGACTGTCCTTTCAAAAATTAAATTCAATAGGTTTGTTGCGTAGGGTAATATTTTTTTCAGATTTCAGTTTAATGTGAGGTTCACGCTTTATTAACAACTATCAAATAGTGAGAAAATTTGTTGGCTTAATTCCCTTACCCCTTAAGTCCTCTCAAGCGCTTAGCGGTTACTAAATGTCCTAATTTGGTTAATTATGTTGTATGGAGTAATATAATGTTACGTTAAGGAAATTGAAAAAAATATTTATTCACCAAATTCCTCATATCGCACAATAGTACGTTTTTGTTCTCGATTGAATAAAAATGTACATGAAACAGAGCATGGAAACTTGTTACACAAACTATCGACATTACAACGTCCAGTCGAGAGCCCCTACTGTGTTTGCTATCATTATGAGCTTTAACAGCTGCTATTCGACGGACCTCATCATAACATGGCAATAATCATTGGCATTTCTTTTCATCGTTCCTAGCAAGCATTAGTTAGGCAAATCATTGCCTTCACTGAGATTATTTGACGACGAAGGCCGTAACTTCGTCTCGCCTGATGTACGCCTGCGACCGTTATTAGGCTATGTAATGAACCCTGTTCTGGCCCCGCTCCCGCCGGGCGTGGCCCTGTTCGCACTGTTCTAGGCTATGTAATGAGCCCTGTTCCGGCCCGCTCTCGCTAGGAGTGGCCCTGTTCGCACTGTATGTAATGAGTCTTGTTCCGACCCTGCGGGAGCACAGCTGTTCCGGCATCGCTCCCGCCAGTAGTGGCCCTGTTCGCACTGTTCTAGGCCATGTAATGAGCCCTGTTCCGGCCCCGCTCTCGCTAGGAGTGGCCCTGTTTGCACTGTATGTAATGAGTCCTGTTCCGGCTCATTACATGAGTCGTGTCCCCTCCTTGTGTCTCTAACCCCAAACCCCGTAGTCATGTTGTATCCCCCACACCTTACCCGTCCCATGTAGTTTTCCACCCTTAGCATCGCCCCATGTTGTTTCGCCCGTCCAAACACACCGCCATCTTCCGCCTGCTTGACCCACTAAGGGTCTGGCAACTCACCGGCTTGTTTTCCAGTCGAGAAATTTCAGAGAGGTTGGAGTGCTGGGAACGCCGCTGTGGCACCTTTTCTGAGTGGCTTTTCATACGCTTGTTTGGGGCAGGTAATGCAGCAAATCATTTCAAGTGTGCATTTGAAATGTGAATGCTTTAACGTATGCAATGTGCTTGTAGCAGTAGTATACATGTTACAAGTTCTATATGTTATCTATTTAATTTAAACTATAAAATCATGTTTAGGGCTTGCCGTGTTGATAGTCTGTTTCTCGGCAGACTTGTTTAGAAGTCGTGCACACTCAATTGCGTTCACACTTAATTACGTGCATACTTATTTAGGTGCAAACTTATTTACGAACACACTTAATCCCGTGCACACCTAATTACGTGCACACTTAGTTACGTGCACACATAATCTCGTGCACACCTAATTACATGCACACTTATATACGTGCACACTTGATTACGTGTCCACTTAATTACGTGCACACTTAATTACTTGCACGATCAATTACGTACACACTTAATTACGTTCACACTTAATTACGTTCACACTTAATTACGTGCACACTTAATTACGTGCACAATTTTTTACGTGTGCACTTAATTACGTGAACACCTAATTACGTGCACACTTAATTACGTGCACTTTTAATTACGTGCACATTTAATTACGTGCACACCTAAATACGTGCACACTTAAATACGTGCAAACCAAATGACGTGCACACCTAATTACGTCCACATTTAATTACGTGCACTTTTAGTTCCGTGCATACTAATTTTCGTGCACACTTGAATACGTGCACACCTAATTACGTGCACACATAAATACGTGCACACTTAATTATGTGCACAAATACTTACGTGCACACTTATTTACGTGCGCACTTGATTTCGTACATACTTAATTACATGCACATTTAGATGCGAGCACACTTAATTACGTGCACACTTAATTACGTTCACACTTGATTACGTGTACACTTAATCACGTGCCTACTTAATTACGTGCACACTTAATTGCGTGCGCACTTAATTACGTGCACACTTAATCACGTGCACAGTTAGTTAAGTGCACACTTAATTACGTCCACACTTAATTACGTGCTCACTTGATTATGTGCACACCTAATTACGTTTACACTCAATTACGTGCACACTTAATTACGAGCACACTTAATTACGTGAACTTCTAATTACGTGCAAACTAAATTACGTGCACACGTAATTACGTGTACACCTAATTATGTGCTCACTCAATTACGTGCACACTTAATTACGTGCACACTTAATTACGTGCACGCTTAATTACCTGCCCAAAAAAATACTTGCACACTTAATTACGTGCTTACTTAGATACGTGCACACCTAACTACCTGCACACTTTATAACGTGCACACTTAGTTACTCCTAATCCAAGATTGGTTTTGTTAGCCGCCGTATAAAGGATACAGGTAGAGTCTTCGCCTCCTTAAAAATTGCGTTACCTTGACCAGCGAATAGAACGAATTCACACAGAAATAATTGGATTTACAAGCTTCATTCTGCTAGAAAGTCAGTCGTAAGTTAGGTAATTGATTACTCTAAGTGATCCAGGTTGATCAGAATAAACAGCCACTTAGACGCCCGGTCGGAAGAAATTTACACCTGCAATTTTAACTCGAAAATCCGTCGAGTATTAAATGAACCCTCTATTTTGAATTTTTTTGAATTTTTGTTAATGAGAAAAAATATTAGGATATTAGACTTCAAATATATTCTTAAATATTTTCCGTCCAACTGCGCGTTGAACCAATTTTCACATCCGGCATCGAAACAAACCTTGCACTGCTAAATCGTGTCGTTTGTCATCTTGCCTGGATACTGTTGCCTATTAAATATTACTACCCTAAATAAATTGAACAATTCTAGACTTGCATACCATGTTTGGAGCCATGTATTCTAACTAATCGCATAACCTCATCGGGTTGGATGCGAACCCTGCTCATGCACTGGCCAGCACCCGCAACACATGCTGGCACAGCTGTACCAGACGTCTCACTCTCTTCATCGAGAGGTCAATAAAAAATACCGAACGCGTGAAGCACTATCTAACGAACAGGTCAATAACATATACTTGATTACCTCTTGAGTTTAATATGAAACACGGAAAGAAAACATGAACACTGCTCAGGATCGTTCAGTGAAGAAAATTTCAATTTTTTTTTTCAGGGAAGGCACACCGCCAAACAAGCTGGATTCTCTTAGATGGACTTACAATGCATTTATGAAGCTCGGCACTCAATCTTCAAAGTGAGGCAGAAGCTACCCATATTCGTATATAT
>SDVV010031367.1:0-11558 GCA_016164225.1 Gammarus roeselii
TAATCGGCAGTTATAAGGTTGTACTTGTTAGGGGTAAATAACTCAATTCTGTACTCTTGTCGAATATTGTATTTCGTTTCTGTGAGTGTGCTTGAATTACAACTCCAGATGAGTACGTTTCATTGTAGAGTTTGTCTTCCCTAACGGTTAAATGTATGTACTCTTCCTATAACATCATCAGGAGTTTTAATGAGCAGTTCCGCCTATTTTAAACGTATATTGACAGAAAACAATACGTTATAGTGAACATCGATTGCCTTCCAATAAAAAATTTTTTGTGATAGACGGCACACTTCAATCAAAGTAATAACAGGCTCTACACAGACAAATGTGATTCTGAATTCAAGAATATCGCCAATTGAAACGAATATTCGAGAATAATGTACGCAAGAGCTCAATTGCATCAGCCTCTTCTCATGTCTTTTTGACATGGACATTTTTACCCACTGTGGAAATTAAGATGTACGAACTTGCACAGTGCGTAGGAAGACGAAGTATTTTTTGCCTAATTTATTTTCCATCGTAGGGAGAGATTTGATTGCTGGACAAATGAGGTCAAAGAACAGCCCCGGGGGCGAGAGATCTGTGTTAGGGAAGAACTCTTCAAACAAACTAATAAGAGTTGGCTTAGGGAGAGGGGAATCAGTCATCTCTACTAAGAAATAAACAATCAGCGTTGCAGAATAAACCACAGTATTTGAATCATTCATTCATGGTCTTTGATTATGACATCACTGCCACTGGATAGTATATTGTTGTTCACAGATGTTGATCCAAAGCAAGTGAATCAGAGGCTCGCAGCAGAGATAGCCTAGTTTGCTCACTGATTTATTCGGCATAAGTTGTCATAAGCTGCAATATAAAGTCAAATAACTGCACCAAGTTCACAATTATTCCTTAACAAACTTAGGAAGTAACGACAATATATTTTCAGGTTTTACTGCTAACCCAAAGTCAATACAACAAAAAATGTGATGTTTTTCGTTAAGTCGCGTGTCCTAAAGGCTTTGAGAGCATTGAAAATATCAGCGTTGAAATTACCTTGCAGCAATAGGGTGCAATACAGGTAATTTAATTGCTGCGGTAAATAACACGAAAGCACAGCTGCTTACTAGTTATGTGCGCGATAAGTGACAGGATAATTCGAACGGAAATATAAATGAACAATATGTCTTTTTTCCAGGTAGAGATGATTCCAGTCATTGTTCATATAAAATTAGGTCAAATTTGTCAATTCAGAGTCGCAATAAATGCATTCATTGTTTTTATCAAAGTTTCTTCATATTTGAGTTTGTGACGACCAAAATCACCATTGAAGATCCAAACATCATCTGTCAACTACCCGGTGTGTGAACCAATTGCAAACAAAGCAAGGCAGCTAAGATCAACACACACGAATAACTACATGGAGGATACAACCAGAGCCGAGGATGGTCTGCCTGACGTTTGTAATACATTAATGAAGGAAACAACCAGAGCCGAGGATGCTCTGCCTGACGTTTGTAATACATTAATGGAGGATACAACCAGAGCCGAGGATGGTCTGCCTGACGTTTGTAACACATTAATGGAGGATACAACCAGAGCCGAGGATGGTCTGCCTGACGTTTGTAATACATTAATGAAGGATACAACCAGAGCCGAGGATGCTCTGCCTGACGTTTGTAATACATTAATGGAGGACACAACCAGAGCCGAGGATGGTCTGCCTGACGTTTGTAATACATTAATGCAGGATACAACCAGAGCCGAGGATGGTCTGCATGACGCTTGTAACACATTAATGAAGGATACAACCAGAGCCGAGGATGGTCTGCCTGACGTTTGTAATACATAAATGAAGGATACAACCAGAACCGCGGATGGTCTGCCTGACGCTTGTAACACATTAATGAAGGATACAACCAGAGCCGAGGATGGTCTGCCTGACGTTTGTAACACATTAATTAAGGATACAACCAGAGCCGAGGATGGTCTGCCTGACGTTTGTAATACATAAATGAAGGATACAACCAGAGCCGAGGATGGTCTGCCGACGCTTGTAACACATTAATGAAGGATACAACCAGAGCCGAGGATGGTCTACCTGACGTTTGTAACACATTAATTAAGGATGCAACCAGAGCCGAGGATGGTCTGCCTGACGTTTGTAATACATTAATGAAGGATACAACCAAAGCCGAGGATGGTCTGCCTGACGTTTGTAACACATTAATGGAGGACACAACCAGAGCCGAGGATGGTCTGCCTGACGTTTGTCATACATTGTTATAGTCCTGAGTCCGTCGTATTAAGGGCTCAAAGGATTTGCCACGAACTGGACTAGCTGTTGAAAATATCAGCAGTCTCAGGGTGGACGCTTCAGGAGCAATGCCGGATATCGTTTAGTTGTTCTTTGTTTCTTATATGTGGATGTGAAACAATAGGAATGCAATACACTCGCTTTGAATATTTCTGTTTATTGGACACGGATTTTGCAGAAAAGGGGTGTGCTTTTGCATTTTAAATCGTATGGCATCGGTCAAAAGATTTCCCTTCCAGTATGTACTCATACTAGCACAAAGACTTAAAATAATGAAAAAGGATATTGACTTGCACTATAAATGCATCTGCATTATTCAACAGATTCATTCATATTCAATTCACATAAGTCGTTCATGTTTCTTTCCACTAGTTTTCATATAATTTACATGTTATTACCGTGTGACACGATCTGCCATAGTAGACGATCGAAAGAGCGTGGTATGAAGTGACTGCTCTGTTAATGGCCGCAGGATTGTGTGTTTCAAACCCATCTTCAAATACTCTCTAATTATATGCCGAGGTAACAAACAAAAGAAGTAAATATTGTGGGCGGATATTCAATCCTTCTTTTTCTGTCTAATGAAGATGATTGCTAAGATTGTCATTCGCTTTTTCCCATGTGATTTCAATTGTTATTTCTCGAACAAAAAGAATTCATGACTGGGTTGCTGGTAAGTTTGTTGTGGCGGTTGCGGTCGTGTTAATCGTTCCATCGCACGAGCAAACATTGCTGCTGGCGACCAATGCCAAATAGGTCTTACTAAATACTGTACTGCTACACGAATATAGCAATAGAGGGACAGGGTTTAATAGGGCGTTTGAGTCGACGTCTTTCTGGCCCCGAACGTTGCATGATTCTAAAAAGTATTGTCATGGAACAAAAAATAATAACGATTTCTTCTCGAAAGTTCTTCGAATTCCGTGGTCCACGTCGTTCGGGGTTCAGCGATTCCTCCCCTAAAGTGATCAGGGGGGGACTTTAATACACCGAGTGCGGTTTAATAACATCGTCTGCAGGACTACTGAAGCCCCAGTGTCTCGAGTGGAGCGCTGCACATTTTCAGTTCATTATAGTCATGCTATTGTGTCTTACAATGAGTGGAGCGCTGCACATTTTCAGTTCATTATAGTCATGCTATTTGTTCTTACAATGAGTAGAGGGCTCCACGTTTTCAGTTCATTCCAGTCATGCTATTGTTTCTTACAATGAGTGGAGCGCTGCACATTTCCAGTTCATTTTAGTCATGCTATTGTTTCTTACAATGAGTGGAGCGCTTCACATTTCCAGTTCATTGCAGTCATGCTATTGTTTCTTACAATGAGTGGAGCGCTGCACATTTCCAGTTCATTATAGTCATGCTATTGTTTCTTACAATGAGTGGAGCGCTGCACATTTCCAGTTCATTGCAGTCATGCTATTGTTTCTTACAATGAGTGGAGCGCTGCACATTTCCAGTTCATTATAGTCATGCTATTGTTTCTTACAATGAGTGGAGCGCTGCACATTTCCAGTTCATTATAGTCATGCTTTCATTTCTTACAAAGATTCATGGAAAAAAAATCAATACGAAAACAATTATATATATTTTAGTTTTGTTACTTACAACACCACACAACCGCAACTTGTTTAGGCCGGCCGTTGGTAGAATATAAACTTGCACCATAACAGGGTTTCGAATAACGATTAAAATATTCGACCATTCGAGTATATCTCAATAACGCAGTACAAAATAGCTCCCATAATACAATGTGTGATAAGTAAAACATTGACCCTGTATGTTTCCAGTTGATAATTATATATGCAGGTGAAACATCTGAAACAGTTGAAACAGTTGAAACAGTTGAAACAGTTTATCACAACAAGATTGTACAGGTGACAGGTTAGGATTTAATTTTACAGTCATGATATTTTAAGGTACCTAATTAAAGGTACTTTCTACGCTATTCAAAGATTCTAGCGCAACCTAAGCGTTACGTACTAACCTCTTAATTCTACCGGACCCTAAAAGACCTTAAATAAAAACAGGCCAATTTATTAAGCCTAGACACCAACTGGAAATAAGACAAGGACTGTCAATTCCTGACACTTTTTGACACGAGTGTACTATTAACATTTAGGAATTAAACTTCAACTGTACCGAAAGATTGTTGCGCCGGTGATTCATCGGCTCATAAGAAGGTTACAAATTCAGATACGATCGAGAAACGATGAGAAAACTATAAGCGATGATGAATCATTGTTGGGCTAGTAACATGATAAGTATGCCTGTTACAGACTTGAATTAAAGACCGAGAGACATTCTGACGATGGAACAGAAGTTATCGAGTGCCTTATTGAATCTGAGTTGACGTGTATTCTTAATTTGGTTTTGGATCTATCAAAACAGGGTATTTGAAAGTTCCTCACATTTATTGTGCGTCCGATAATTTCCCAAATAGTTGTGAATAAATACGAATCATAACTTTCGCAACAAGTTTTGAACGCGTACAATTGGGCAATTTAAAAGTTGTATTGATACTTCAGTTTGAGGATATTCGTGTTTTTTTAATTATAAAGTTAAAAGCTGAATGGATGATTATTTTTAGCATTGAAAGCTTTCTTTTGCAGTACAAATATTCGATTTATTAGATTTTTGTCCGTTCCATACCATATAAAACTTTCTATAAAATTCCGGCAACGGTGGATCACATGCGTATAAACTCTGTATTACAATGCGTGATCTTTTCTAATTTAAGTAAGTAAGAGAAGCACATGACGACCGATCCGACTTCATACGGTTAGGTATTCACCAAAGAACTTTCAAAAGTTGCAGCTTCCCGTGTAATTGATTTTTCAACCTTCGAAACAAACAAATTGAACATAAACGTACACAACTGTTTTCAGCAAAGCCCAACAACATCGTTTCTTCCAAATCCCGCATCAAGCATGAGTCAGAATCACATCATCACCATGCGCAATCATGCAAGAGTCAGATCACATCATCATAATGCGCAATCATGTATGAGTCAGGGTCACATCATCATCATGCGCGATCAAGCATGAGTCAGGGTCACACCATCATCATGCGCAATCATGCATGAGTCAGGGTCACATCATCGTCATGCGCAATCATGCATGAGTCAGGATCACATCATCATCATCATGCGCAATCATGCATGAGTCAGGATCACATCATCATCATGCGCAATCATGCATGAGTCAGGGTCACATCATCATCATGCGCAATCATGCATGAGTCCGGATCACATCATCATCATGCGCAATCATGCACGAGTCAGGGTCACATCATCATCATGCACAATCATGCATGAGTCAGGATCACATCATCATCATGCGCAATCATGCATGAGTAAGGATCACATCATCATCATGCGCAATCATGCATGAGTCAGGGTCACATCATCATCATGCGCAATCATGCATGAGTCAGGGTCACATCATCATCATCATGCGCAATCATGCATGAGTCAGGGTCACATCATCATCATGCGCAATCATGCATCATCATCATGCCCAATCATGCATGAGTCAGGGTCACATCATCATCATCATGCGCTATCATGCATGAGTCAGGGTCACATCATCATCATGCGCAATCATGCATGAGTCAGGGTCACATCATCATCATGCGCAATCATGCATGTAGCTGCTGGCAGGGCTAACGACTGATTTTGATTGGGTATAGCGACCACAACAAAATAACAGCCCAAATATATAACTTTGTTGTTGCACCCATCCAGTTAATAGCATCATCACAAGGCAACAATGTTTGTCGTCGGTTGCCCACGATAAATACGGTCTACCGTAGAGTGTTCTTGCTACACGAATGTTCCGGTACGAATATCATTATTTGACCGATGATGTTCACCCAATTTCAATGTTAACCGATTTATTCTTTTATCGGCGGATAGCATTAAGTCAGCCGATTGTTGTGATGACATGTTTCATACCTGTCAACATTATAAGGGTCTTTGAGAACTTGACGATAGGCCACCGATGAATGCTGTCACAAATATTTAACAAAACGATACATTATTTTTTACCTTTAAATAAGATAATGTCCCCTCGTGGATTTTGTCTGATAGTTCGGCTTAACTCGCTTGTACATGTTAATTTGTCAGCCATGTCTATATATTTATATTTAAAGATCTTCAATGGTTTAACAACGAAGGGCGTCACCTAACTGCCCACCTCATTAACGCTACCAGCCAAACACCTAATTGGAACATTGCATTCTTTTTAAACTTTGATGTTATTCTTGAAGGGTCGCAAAACCCAGTTGCAAAACAACATCAGCTGTTATAAGTAATTTCTACGAGAACATGAATGCAGTTATGCAACTCTGGTTCTCAGCCGTTCATTTGATTGTCGGTGATCGGCTACATCACTTGCTGCCTCTTCTGAGCTTCATTTCAAGCCCTGAAAAAGGATCTCGCAACAGAGCTACGGAGCGAAAACACAGTCACAATTATAAAAAATAACTCTTTTATAATTTTAGCGAAAACACAAAATTACAATTCTCCAAATAACTCTTCTATAATTTTTTTCAACAACGTTTCATAACATTGTTCGGTTATTTTAATCGTTCTTCAATTGATCTGACCGAAGAAATTATAAATATGCAATTTCAAACTTTAACGATGAAGACCAGCCAGCGAGTAGTTTTTGGCTGACTCATAAAAATTCGGTGGTTTATATGTACTTGCATTTTGGACAGAGATTCTCATTTATTATTATATATATTAGTAAACCACGATAAGCAATTACATTTTTGATTAGAATAATATCCATTTACCAAGGAAATCACAATAACCAAAGTCGAGCAAATGTTTTTCAATTGCTTGATCTATCTTTCGTAATGGCCCTTCCACAGGTTCGTCAATCATGAAATAAAGCCAGGTTCATATTCATCGGTGGCGAGGGATGAGAGCCAGCACTCGATCATAGCATAACTCTATGCATCTAACGGTATGGAGCATCATAGGTGAAGCGATATACAAGCCATGATTTTGGCTTGTCTGGGAAAATCATCAACACACGTAATTATTTACCATTTTAGTTCTTATTATCGTGTTCTCCAATTTGGTATCATCTTCTAGCTCTCATGTAGGAAATGAAAAAACCTATAGCAACATAAACATTTACAACATTTGCCTGCCTACACTTTAATAATGAAATTAATCTCATATTATTCATTATTCAGAACATAATTCTAACAGTAATTCAGAACTTAATTTAGCCATGACTAACTCAACGTTATTCCTATCAGGACAGGAATGTTATGGTAGGAATAACCCTTTGACGTCCCAACACTTCAACGACATTTTTATTTTTGGAAAACACTGAAATAATTTTATTGAAACTTCCTTAAAAAAAATTGAAACGAATCTAGAATTTTTGTTTGGATACACAAATGAGATAGTTTTTTTAAACATTCTTATTTTTAGGCGATAATTTTGCCTAATTAAATATGGAAATGTCATATTCGTAAAATTAGTCTCCAAAATTGCACTGTACATAAAACTCCTCAATTTATTTTGTTCAAAGAATTCCCTCGCACTATTTCGGTCTCTTCTATTTTGGGAAAGGACGCTGACTCAGTCCAGCGTCACCCGATGGTGGTGTCATCAAAAGACAGAGGAGTCGCTTTTCGGCCTCCATTTGTAGCCATTTCCATGCAGAATGAGAATCTTCTACGCGGATACGGTCCCCCATTAATGAAAGAGTTACCTACCCGGGGAACTGGCCATTATAATTGAATGGAAAGAGGAGACAGGCCACATCTAATGACGAGTTATGCAACTCGTGAGTAGCCCATTGCTTGTTCAGAAACAGAATTGAATTGTCAAGCTTTATATCAGTTTTTAGCATCAGGCTGTTGAAAATGTCTCATTGAATGCGGGATACAATTTAGTGATGGGTCTGCGATGAAGGTCACCTTACCATGTATTAATTAGTATCTATGAATGCACTGGCGTCTTCGACATGTTTCTGAATAGATTGTTTACATTTAATTGTTAACTTTAAATACTAACAAGCCTGCTATCTTTAAAATTGATTCCCAGCTATTTTATGTGAATTATTAGTGATAAAAACTTCGAGGGTCTACAAATCCCGATTTCGTATTGAAAGACAACCTGAAACAATAAAAAAATCTGACGTTAATTCTGTTATGCACGAGCCGTTGACGTTTCGATCACACCAAAGGGAAAGCCCAATTAGTCTCGTTAGTTTCAGCCCTTTTGATCCAATGCTTTCAATGCATGGCCAGTCTCCAATTGGTTTAGTTACGCCGTTGCATCGGAACCGACTTACATTTCAATCGAGAGATACGTTAATGATGGTACTGTTCTCAAAGAGAGTGCGCTCAGCCTGTAGTGGCTCTAGAAAATAGGTTTGTAGTATATTAACGTGTTTCAATTATGTAACAAGTTACAGTCAATTAATTTGCGACCAGATAATGTCGACCGGAAAATAGAAACAATTCGGAGGACAGAAATAGTACATTCCTGAATCATCTATCTAACATTCCTGTCTGGCATCAACATCCCTGAATCATCTGTCTGACACTCCTGTCTGGCATTAACATTCCTGAATCATGTCTGACATTCCTGGCTGGCATCAACATCCCTGAATCATCTGTCTGACACTCCTGTCTGGCATCAACATTCCTGAATCATCTGTCTGACACTCCTGTCTGGCATCAACATCCCTGAATCATCTGTCTGACACTCCTGTCTGGCATCAACATTCTCGAATCATCTGTCTGACACTCCTGCCTGGCATCAACATTCCTGAATCATCTTTTTGACACTCCTGTCTGGCATAAATATTCCTGAATCATCTGTCTGACACTCCTGTCTGGCATCAACATTCCTGAATCATCTGTCTGACTCTCTTGTCTGGCATTAACATTCCTGAATCATGTCTGACACTCCTGTCTGGCATCAACATTCCTGAATCATCTGTCTGACACGCCTGTCTGGCATCAACGTTCCTGAATCATCTGTCTGACACTCCTGTCTGGCATCAACATTCCTGAATCATCTGTCTGACACTCCTGTCTGTCATCAACATTCCTGAATCATCTGTCTGACACTCCTGTCCGACGTCAACATTTCTAAACCATCTGTCTGACACTCCTGTCTAGCATCATTGAAGTAATTCTAAATCTGCCTCTATTATATTCAAATGTCCAAGGCCTTTGAAATAATTCGTACCATAAACTGTGCTTGTTATTTGATATTTTGATCCTTACGATCGATATACCAAGAACTTTACTCGGAGGAATTTCTGCTTCATGATAGTTTTGTGCATCCTCCTTTAAATTACTTGCCAACATGGGAAGCCCGTCTCCGAAACAGGTCCTCTAGGTGATGGTATGGGACGGTAGATCATTTAAACGTACGAGACAATGAAATATTCAGCAAATTTATAGGAGCTGCTAACTGTTAGGGAATATCACTTCATTTTATGCAATAAGATGATAGTACTATTTTCTTATGAAAATAAATGTTATTTTCCCGAAATTATGATAGATATGAGATTATAGGGTTTATATCTGTAAATATTATAAGGTACATATTTAAAATATTATCAAGTAGATATCACCAAAAATAGCGATCGAGCTCACTTCCTCGTTTATATTAACCTTTGGATGAATCCATTTCTAATTTATTATTGTAAAGCTGGTGGGGTGACCATACATTTTCCTTATCAAAACCGCCGTCAAACGTTTGATCAATATTCAACAATCAATGAAGGACTTCAATGAGATCTAAGATGGTTCAGTAATGAAAAAAAAATCGTTCAAAATTAAAGAATAAAGGAAATCTTCACTAATCATTTTACTCTCGATATTTGAACTCATCGAGAATGTAATTGGTATTATCCATTAAGAAGCTTTGTTCAGATATAATATCGTAAGAAATATATATGTGAAGCTGAATTCCATGTGGGAAAAGCCAGATATGTTTTTTTTATTATAAGCAAACCATGAACGAATTTTCTTTTGCTACTGCACAGAACAGAAAACACGTGCACGTCATACATAAAAACCCTTCACCACATAAAAAGGAATATAATTTGCATGCCATATCAAAATAATTTCATGAGGAAGAAAATATTTCTATAATATCAAATTTCATGGCTTGCATATGCTCTAACTTGACGAATAAACTATCAACAAGCTTCATCCAACATCAAAAGAATAAGTATTCTTGTTCTCACTAACAACTCCAGTTTTGCTGCACTCAGAATAACGTCTCTCGCTTGGGCGCCTCCCTAGATTTTGAGGCAGTATTGCCGTGGAAAAACAGATGCAATATGGCGCCGGGTGAATGAGCTTCGTTAGGCCAGGGAAATGCTGGCCGAGCTGCCTCTTTTGCAAATAAAAATGTCCTGGCATAGTCCGCATTATTTGGACCCTCATAGTGCGTCCATTGTTTGGAATTTTACAACAAGATGAGCTGTGTCATTAACAATAAAGAGACACTGTAATCACGCTGCTGCAGCAGTATGCTTTGTGATGGCAGAGACAATTACAACAAGATGAGCTGAGTCATTAACAATGAAGAGACACTGTAATCACGCTGCCTGCAGCAGTATGCATTGTGATGCCAGAGACAATTACAACAAGATGAGCTGTGTCATTAACAATAAAGAGACACTGTAATCGCGCTGCCTGCAGCAGTATGCATTGTGATGCCAGAGACAATTACAACAAGATGAGCTGAGTCATTAACAATAAAGAGACACTGTAATCGCGCTGCCTGCAGCAGTATGCATTGTGATGCCAGAGACAATTACAACAAGATGAGCTGTGTCATTAACAATAAAGAGACACTGTAATCGCGCTGCCTGCAGCAGTATGCATTGTGATGCCAGAGACAATTACAACAAGATGAGCTGAGTCATTAACAATAAAGAGACACTGTAATCGCGCTGCCTGCAGCAGTATGCATTGTGATGCCAGAGACAATTACAACAAGATGAGCTGTGTCATTAACAATAAAGAGACACTGTAATCGCGCTGCCTGCAGCAGTATGGATTGTGATGCCAGAGACAATTACAACAAAATGAGCTGAGTCATTAACAATAAAGAGACACTGTAATCGCGCTGCCTGCAGCAGTATGGATTGTGATGCCAGAGACAATTACAACAAGATGAGCTGTGTCATTAACAATAAAAAGACACTGTAATCGCGCTGCCTGCAGCAGTATGGATTGTGATGCCAGAGACAATTACAACAA
>SDVV010031368.1:0-11557 GCA_016164225.1 Gammarus roeselii
CAAGGCTGTCGAACTTCCTCACCGGCCCAGGCAAGGCTGTCGAACTTCGTCACCGGCCCTGGCAAGGCTGTCAAACTTCCTCACCGGCCCAGGCAAGGCTGTCGATCTTCCTCACCGGCCCAGGCAAGGCTGTCGAACTTCCTCACCGGCCCAGGCAAGGCTGTCGAACTTCCTCACCGGCCCAGGCAAGGCTGTCAAACTTCCTTACCGGATCTGGCAAGGTTATTAAACTTCCTTACCGGCCCTGGCAAGGCGGTCAAGCTTCCTCGCCGGCCCTGGCAAGGCGGTCAAACTTCCTCACCGACCCTGGCAAGGCGGTCAAACTTCGTCACCGGCCCTGGCAAGGCTGTCAAACCCCCTCACCGGCCGTGGCAAGGCTGTTAAACCTCCTCACCGGCCCTGGCAAGGTTGTTAAACTTCCTTACCGGATCTGGCAAAGTTATTAAACTTCCTCACTGGCCCTGGCAAGGCGGTCAAGCTTCCTCACCGGCCGTGGCAAGGCGGTCAAACTTCCTCACCGGCCCTTGCAAGGCGGTCAAACTTCCTCACTGGCCCTGGCAAGGCGGTCAAACTTCCTCACCGGCCCTGGCAAGACGGTCAAACTTCCTCACCGGCCCTGGCAAGGCGGTCAAACTTCGTCACCGGCCCTGGCAAGGCTGTCAAACTTCCTCACCGGCCGCGTCAAGGCTGTCAAACCTCCTCACCGGCCGTGGCAAAGCTGTCAGACCTCCTCACCGGCCCTGGCAAGGCTATCAAACTTACAAATCTCCTCGTTGTTCTTTTCCGTTCATTCTTCAGCAACAAATTAGGAGTGGGTCATCTGCGGCGAAAGGTCGCTCAAAGGATTGGTCGACGAAGATGTGACCACGAAATTTAACAAATTCCCAACACAATTACGACCTGCTCACGCTTTTGTGCTTATACTGTTGGGGCTTCAGCTGATTGGACTTCAGTTGTTTGTGCTTGTACTGTTTACTGTTTGTGTCTATACTGTTTGTGCTTATACTGTTTGTTGTTTGTATCTATGCTGTTTGTGCTTATACTGTTTGTGCTAATACTGTTTGTGCTTATGCTGTTTGTGCTTATGCTGTTTGTGCTTATGCTGTTTGTGCTTATATTGTTTGTTTATACTTTTTGTGCTTATACTGCTTACTGTTTGTGCTTTCACTGTTGGGACTTCTTCTCTTAGCGCTTCTGTTGTTTGTGCTTATACTGTTTACTGTTTGTGCTTTCACTGTTGGGACTTCTTCTCTTAACGCTTCTGTTGTTTGTGCTTATGCTGTTTACTTTTTGGGCTTTCACTGTTGGGACTTCTTCTCTTAGCGCTATTGTTGTTTGTGCTTATACTGTTTACTTTTTGTGTCTATTGTGTTTGTGCTTATGCTGTTTACTGTTTGTGTCTATGCTGTTTCTGTTTATACTGTTTGTGCCTATACTGTTTTATGCTAATGTTGTTTGTGCTTATACTGTTTGTTTTATACTGTTTGAGCTTGTACTATTTGTTCATATACTGTTTACTCTTTGTGCTTATGCTGTTTGTGCTTACATTGCTGGGGCTTCTGCTCTTTGCGCGTCTGTTGTTTGTTCTTATTCTGTTTGGGCTTATACTGTATACTGTTTGTGTCTATGCTGTTAGTGCTCACACTGTTAGGGCTTCTGCTCTTTGCGCTTCTATTGTTTGTACTTATTCTGTTTGTGCTTATGCTGTTTACTGTTTTTGTCTATGCTGTTTGTGCTTACACTGTTAGGGCTTCTGCCATCTGCGCTCCTGTTGTTTGTGCGTATACTGCTTGTGCTTGTATTGTTTGTCCGTATACTTACTGCTTGTGCTTGTATTGTTTGTGCTTATACTGTTTTTGTTTATACTGCCTGTACTGTTTACTGTTTGTTTAGTTAACAATGTTCCACCTGGGCAGTAAATATCCAGAGTAATCGCAACCGAACAATTTACCATGATGCTTTGAAGAGGCCATCCGCTCAAATTACCAAAGGCCTATGCGTGCTGCTGTTACAACCTTGTCCAACGCAGTGGATAATGATTAGCAATATACAATAGAGATGAGCTAGGACCACTCTGCATTCATGACGTCACTCTGCATTCATGACAATACTCTGCATTCATGACGTCACTCTGCATTCTTGACAATACTCTGCATTCATGACGTCACTCTGCATTCATGACAATACTCTGCATTCATGACGTCACTTTGCATTCATAACGTCACTCCGAATTCCTGACGTTACTCTGCATTCCTGACGTCACTCTGCATTCATGACGTCACTCTGCATTCATGACGTCACTCTGTATTCATGACGTCACTCTGCCTTTATGACATCACTCTGTATTCATGACGTCACTCTGCACTCGTGACTTCACTCTGCATTCATGACGTCACTCTGCATTCATGACATCCCTCTGCATTCATGACGTCCCTGTGCATTCATGACGTAACTTTGCATTCATGACATCATTCTGCAATCATGACGTCACTCTGCATTCAAGAGATTGCTCTGCATTCATGAACCCACTCTGCATTCATGACGTCACTCTGCATTCATGACGTCAGTCTGCTTTAATGACGCCACACTGCATTCATGACGTCACTCTGCATTAATGACGTCACTCTGCATTCATGATGTCACTCTTCATTCAAGAGGTCGCTCTGCATTCATGACGTCACTCAGCATTCATGACGTTATTCAGCATTAATGGAGCCTTTTTGCATTCACTGGGTTATTCTGCCTTTATGCCGTCACTCTGCGTTCATGACGTCACTCTGTATTCAGGAGGTTGCTCTGCATTCATGACATTACTCTGCATTTATGACGTCACTCTGCATTCATGTCACTCTGCATTCATGACGTCACTCTGCATTCATGAGGTCGCTCTGCATTCATGATGTCACTCTGCATTCATGACGTCACTCTGCATTCATGACGTCACTCTTTTTTCATGATGTCACTGCATTCATGACGTCACTCTGCATTTAAAAGGTCGCTCTGCATTCATGACGTCACTCTGCATTCATAACGTCACTCTACATTTATGACGTCACTCTGCAATCATGACGTAACTCTGCATTCAGGAGGTCACTCTGCATTCATGACATCACTCTGCATTCATGACGTCACTATGCATGCATGACGTCACTCTGATTTCATGACGTCACTCTGAATTCATGACGTCATTTTGCATTCATGACGTCACTGCATTCATGACGTCACTCTGCATTCATGACGTCACTCTGTATTCAGGAGGTCGCTTTGCATTCATGACGTAACTCTGCATTTATGACGTCACTCTGCATTCATGACGTCACTTTGCATTCACGACGTTAACACTGACCAAAAATGGCAACAGGACACAGGAACCTGAATGATCTGCCATTTCTTCGTCTTTAAACTGATCCCCTGCTCACCTGTGTTCCGATGTTGCATTATAAAAACCGGCTCTATTGGGTTCACTGCCTACATCATCAATGCTAGCAACGTGGGTAGAGCCAACATTGAGAGTTTGTAGCATGTTATTCCTAGATTCCATTATCCTTGATTCCATTATCCTTGATATCCTTGATAGTTTGTAGCGGTTATCCTTGATTGGAGGTTGGTTCAAAATAAATTGTTACTTCCATTTCGCACATCCGCCAACTGCAGTGTGTGCGGCAATACGGGACGCAGCGCCTCCCGTGGACTCGTATTGCACGAGGCACTAAAACACGACAATAATAAACACTCCTCGTTGTTGACCCATGATAAATGCAAATATCCATTAGCACTTTGTAAACTGTATTAATTTGCAGATTCGAAAAGGTATGATTATGGGTCGGACTGGCGGCAAGTTAAAGTTCCACCGCACATAAATAGTCTGAGTTTGAAACAATTCTACAGTGTGAGATCAAAAGAGCAGTCATTTTTGTTTGCATGCCCCTCTCGCATACTGATGTCGCTTCCTCGCTCTCTATCTCTCTCCCTCACTATTTCTCTCATCCTCACTATCTCTCTCTCCCTCACTAACTCTTCTTTTCTCTCCCTTGTTATATCTCTCTCTCTCTTACTATCTCTCTCCCTCACTCTTTCTCATCCCCACTATCTCTCTCTCTCTCCCTCACTAACTCTTTCTTTCCCTCCCTTGTTATATATCTCTCTCTCTCTTACAATCTCTCTCTCTCCCTCACTATCTCTCTTTTTCTCTTTCTTTCCCCTGTTATATCTCCCTAGCTCTCTTACTATCTCTTTCTCTCGCTCACTATCTCTCTCTCTCTCGACGATGTGTATTTGTGAAGCGGCTTCATTTGAGAAGCAGCTTCATCAAGCTGAGGAATGAATCTTGAATTCAATTATGCGCAGGTCCGAGGTATTCTCTGCCCCCCGTAATGGGGTGACCCCGGCATGACAAGAGCCATCAGTCATGGGGGGAAGCAGGGCTGCAGCTTGACCCTCATTCGGGGGGGTCACTAGGAGGCGGGAGGGGGTTGGGTGCGGAGATTAGGTTTGGTGGGGGATCGGGAGAGACTTGGGATATAAAGTACTATGGAACTGGGGTTATTGAAAAATATAATCCGACTTGTTTAAACTTTAATAAGGAACCTTTGGTTTCAGTCCTGAAGTGCAAGTTCCTGATCTTATTTTCATTGTTTCTCCAAGCAGAATTGAAACATTCATATCAGCCATGATAAGGAATCATCACAAGAGAGAGATGATTCGAAGGATGCTTCCCAGATTGTACCGTGGCTATACTAATATCCTCTGCACAATGGTAAATTTTAATTGTATCTATGATACCCGGACATTTTTTTCGTTATCCATCAAAAGTTGGTCTTGACAAATCATAGTTTATCGGTTGACAGCATTGCTTCTAGTTATTTGAATATTACGAATAATAGTATCATATTGAAGTTGGAGATAAAAAAAACGACTGGTAAAGAAAGAATAAAAAAGTGGTATCAAAACCAACAATGAGTCATGTTCCAGCTGCGGGACTCAGCTGGTTTGCGGAGTCTGTTTATTTAAATGAAGAGTGAAGAGCGTACACAGTAACTCGAGCAGCGACAGCAGCAGCATCAAGGGCAGCCGCAGCAACTGACATCTTCGCAGCAGCAACAACTGACCTTCCTGCAGCAGTAGCATCTGCCGCTAGGGCAGCAGTATTTTCTCTCAGCCGTAGTGGCCGATGCAGGAAGCCTCAGATGCAGCAGCAGCCACTGACCTCCACGTAACAGCAGCAGCTTCAATCACAGCAGCAGCAGCATCAGTCGCAGCAGCCTTAGCTGCAGCAACAGCAGCCTCTACCTCAGCGGCAGCAACTGGAGTCCTCACAGCAGCAGCAGCCACAACCGCTGCAACTGTCCTCATCCCAACAGCAGAAGCAAACGCCTCAGCCGCAGCAACTGGCCTCATAGAAGCAGCAGCAGCAGCAGCCGCAGCGGCAGCTTTAGCCTACACGGCTGTAGCAGCCTCAGCCACAGCAGCAGTCTCAGCCTCTGCGGCAGTAGCTGGTATCCCCGTATCAGCAGAAGCAGCCACAGCCGCAGCAACTGTCCTCATCGCAGCAGCAGCAGCAGCAGCAGCAAACGCCTCAGCCGCAGCAACTAGTATCCTCACAGCACGTCTCCTTCGAACTGCTTTATATTCCTGTCCCACCGCCGCCCGTACCCACATGAACGGCCAGCTGAGCCAGCTGGGACAGCTGCAGCTGCCGAGCGTCGTGTTGTGCAACAAGATTAGATAGGGGCGGGGGACCATTAAGAAGTTCACAGAATGTGTTGCACAGTCTGTGTTACGCTGCCTGTGTTGTGTAGCATTTGTTGCATGACCTTTTGCAGCACAGTATGAATTAGACATCCTGTGTTGCGTGGCCTGTGTTGCGTGATCTTTGTTGTGTGATGTGTGTTGCATGGTCTGTGTTCTGTAGCTAGTGTTTCGCAATTTGTGTTTAGCAGCTTGTGTTACGCCGCCTTTGTTGTACCACTCATGTTGCGTTATGTGGGATGTGTGCCCATTTTTACACAACATGTTTTGCACAGCCTATGTTGCACATCCTCTGTTGTGCATCGTAAGTTGCGCGGTCTGTGATGCACAGTCTATGTTGCACAGGCTGTGTTACGCAGTTAGCAAACTGTTGCACCATTGATTGAGATACGTCATGTGTTCCGCAGTGCGCAACTTGGCCGCACTCTTGACTGAACGAACAGCGCTCTGTAGATTCCATCATGAATAATACGGATACGATTCGGTATACATTATACAGCCTGGAGTTTCGGTATCTGTGTCTTAGCATCCCATAACATTGGGTAACTTTGAATTATACGAAAAAAAAAAATTAATTCACAAGTAATAATAGGTAAAATTTCAAAAACATCATAAAAACATGAATGTCAATTAGTTTGTCACTTCCACAAGATTTTGAATACCTGGATTGCTTCATATTATTTGATTGGCAAAGTTTTATACTGTTCAATTCGAGGATTTTTCTCGATTCAAAACGATTATT
The DNA here is from genome assembly GCA_016164225.1 of Gammarus roeselii. NCBI lineage: Eukaryota > Metazoa > Arthropoda > Malacostraca > Amphipoda > Gammaridae > Gammarus > Gammarus roeselii. The sequence continues at coordinate 6,491 of SDVV010031368.1, forward strand.
CTTTGAACGCGGTTACTTATGCAATAATTTTGTTAAGCATTTTGCCAACAATATCTGCACAGATACAGTATATTGCACAGATACAGTATATTACATACAGTACCTTAGGTACAGTTTGTTGAATGCTGTATCTTAGATATAGTATTTAAGATACTGTATCTGAGAGACCGTATCTAAAATATTGAATCTGAGAACCAGTATCTGAAATAGTCTTTTAGATACAGTATCTTAGATACATCATTCATTATTCTGTTTGATTTTCACATCAAATATAGGCAAAATACTCTGTTAATGTATGTCAATATTGTGAAGTGACCTAGAGTGAGTGACTGTAGAGTACAGTCAACAACTGTAAGGATATCGGCGATTTTTTCTCTTTATTGATTTTCTTAAATGGGGAGCCCTAAGGATCAGATTAGGTTAAGGGGCTCTTCTCTGTCGGAGCACTGATGTGAGCCTTAGTGAGCCTGTGAGCCCTGCCTGTGAGCGGTACGCACTGAGGCTTGAAATTGCTTGGATTGCTTGATGCTGGTGTCATTATACATCTATTTCCAAGTTTAACGTGGTACAGCGATACTTTGTTCAATAGCCAAGACAGGCAGGTAAGAAATTAGCATAGAAAATCTTTAATGGCCCTTGAAATGAAATCATACAGTATTTTCCAATGTCATTTAGGTAGAGAAACTCACATCATCTTTCGCATATGACTTCCCCCCCCCATTCAGTTACCCTCATTATGCAGATTTGTGTAGATAATGATATATGATTTATACTATCGTCAAAACTCGATAGTTTTCCAGAAATTAAAATAACTCTTACTTCAGGTGGATTCCATGTTTTACAAAACAAAGTCCAGGTCTGAATATGATTTGATCGAATTTATGGACGTAATTTCAATTACTGAACTCATATACATTAGCTTATTGTTTTTTCTAGCAGCACATGTACAAAAATATACAATCCTAGAACGAATAATTTTTTTTTACAACCCACAATATTAATTTAGAAACAAAATATTAGAAATGTGTGGTTTTTAAGTTAATTGAAAAAAAATTGCGCGTCTGAGGATCAATAGAACAAGTCACTCCGAGGGCTCGATGATACATGCGGGTGGTACATTCTATCATGGGTGTAACACAACCTGCATTTGAAATCGCTCCTTGGTTTTTTGCTTCCTTTTAGTGCTGTCTAGACGAGTCTGTCGGCGTCTCTATGGCCCTAGAGAGAAATAGAGGAGAGGAGTCGTTACGATGTACAAAAGTTGCGGGCCCGCATTTTTTTTTTCTGAATGAAAACACTACACCACGATACAGATATGCATGATGTACCCATTTAAATCAGGTTAGACATGATTAGCACGTACAGATAGGCGGCACAAGCACACATGATACTCATACTCAGTAATTAGTAAGCACCCTAGTAAGCACTCTCGTCAGCACCTGGGCTCTCATCAGCGCCTGCTGTCTCGTCAGTGCCTGCACTCTCGTCATCACCTATACTTTCGTCAGCACCTGCACACTCGCCAGCACCTGTGGTTTCGTCAACACCTGCATACTCGTCAGCACCTGCACTCTCGTCAGTACCTGTACACTCGTCAGCACCTACACTCTTGTCAGCAACTGCACACTCGTCAGCACCTGCACTCATGTCAGCACCTGCGCACTAGTCAGCACCTGCACTCTCGTCAGCACCTACACTTTCGTCAGCACCTGCACACTCGTCAGCACCTGTGTTTTCGTCAACACCTGCACACTCGTCAGTACCTGCACTCTCGTCAGAACTGGTACTCTCGTAAGCACCTGTACACTCGTCAGCACCTGCACTCTTGTCAGCACCTGCACTCTTGTCAGCACCTGCACTCTTATCAGCACCTGCACTCTTGTCAGCACCTGCACTCTTGTCAGCACCTGCACACTAGTCAGCACCTGCACTCTTGTCAGCACCTGCACACTAGTCAGCACCTGCACTCATGTGAGCACTCTCATCATCACATGCTCTCTCATCGTCATCTGCATTCTCGTCAGCACCTGCGCTCTTTTAAGCGCTTTCGTTGGCACTCTCGTTACCACTCACATTAGCACTCTCGTTAGCACTCTCGTTACCGCTCGCATTAGCACTCTCGTTAGCATTCTTGGTAGCACTCTCGTTAGCATTCTCGTTAGCACTCACATTAGCGCTCTCGTTAGCACTCTCGTTAGCACTCACATTAGCATTCTCGTTGGCACTCTCGTTAGCACTCACATCAACCCTCTCGTGGGCACTCTCGTTAGTACTCTCGTTAGCACTCACATTAGCACTACCGTGCGCACTCTCGTTAGCGCTCTCATTATCCCTCTCGTTAGCACTCTTGTTAGCACTCATTAGCACTCTCATTAACACTCTCGTTAGCACTCTCGTTAGCACTCTCGTTAGCACTCTCGTTAGCACTCTCGTTAGCACTCTCGTTAGCACTCTCGTTAGCACTCTCGTTAGCACTCTCGTTAGCACTCTCGTTAGCAATCTCGTTAGCACTCCCGTTAGCACTCGATGATACTCCCGTTAAAACTCTCGTTGGTACTCTCGTTAGCACTTTCGTCAGCACTCTCGTCAGTCCTTGCCCACTCAACAGTAGTCTCGTAATCGCCTGCACACTCGTCAGCACTCTTGACTGCACGGTCGTCAGCACTCTCGTCAGCACTATTGCCAGCATCTTCACAATCGTCAGCACTCTCGTCAGCACTCTCGTTAGCATCTGTATTTTTGTCAGCATCTGCACTCTCGTCAGCACCTACACTCCCGTCAGCCCTCGTCAGATCCTGCACTCACATCAGCACTCGTCAGCACCTGCACTCTCATTAGCACTCGTCAGCACCTGCCTTCTCATCAACACTCGTCAGCACCTGCACTCTCATAAGCACTTGTCAGCACCTGCGCTCTCATCAACATTCGTTAGCACCTGCACTCTCCTTAGCACTCGTCAGCACCTGCACTCTCATCAGCACTCGTCAGCATCTGCACTCTCATCAGCAACCGTCAGCACCTGCACTCTCATCAGCAACCTTCAGCACCTGCACTCCCATCAGCACTCGTCAGCACCTGCACTCTCGTAAGCACTCGTCAGCACCTGCACTCTCATCAGTACTCATCAGCACCTGCACTCTCGTCAGCACTCGTCAACACCTGCACTTCCGTCAGCACTCGTCAGCACCTGCACTCTCATCAGCACTCGTCAGCACCATGCACTCTCATCAACATTCGTCAGCAACTGCACCCTCATCAACACTCGTCAGCACCTGCACTCTCATCAGCACTCGTCAGCACCTGCACTCTCGTCAGCCCTCGTCAGCACCTGCAATCTCATCAGCATTCGTCAGCACCTGCACTCTCATCAGCAATCGTCAGCACCTGCACTCTCATTAGCACTCGTCAGTACCTGCACTCTCATCAACACTCGTCAGCACCTGTACTCTGATCAGCGACCGTCATCACCTGCATTCTCGTCAACACTCTTCAGCACCTGCACTCTCGTCAACACTCGTCAGCACCTGCCCTCTCATCAGCAACCGTCAGCACCTGCACTCTCATCAGTACTCGTCAGCACCTGCACTCTCATCAGCAGCCGTCAGCACCTGCACTCTCGTCAGCACTCGCCAGCACCTGCACTCTCATCAACACTCGTCAGTACCTGTACTCTCATCAACACTCGTCAGCACTCGTCAGCACCTGCACTCTCATCAGCACTCGTCAGCACGTGCACTCTCATCAGCACTCGTCAGCATCTGCACTCTCGTCAGCACTCGTCAGCACTCGTCAGCAACTGCGCTCTCATCAGCACTCATCAGCACCTGCACTCTCATCAGCACTCATCAGCACCTGCACTCTCATCAGCACTCGTCAGCACTCGTCAGCACCTGCACTCGCGTCAGCACTCGTCAGCACCTGCACTCTCGTCCGCACTCGTCAGCACGTGCACTTTCATCAACACTCGTCAGCACCAGCACTCACATCAGCACTCGTCAGCACCATGCACTTTCATCAGCACTCTCATCAGTACTTGTCAGCACCTGCACCCTCATCAACACTCGTCAGCACCTGCACTCTCATCAGCACTCGTCAGCATCTGCACTTTCGTCAGCACCTGCACTCTCATCAGCACTCGTCAGCACCTACACTCTCGTCAGCACCTGCACCCTCATCAACACTCGTCAGCACCTGCACTCTCATCAGCACTCGTCAGCATCTGCACTTCCATCAGCACCTGCACTCTCATCAGCACTCGTCAGCACCTACACTCTCGTCAGCACCTGCACTCTCATCAGCACTCGTCAGCACCTACACTCTCATCAGCACCTGCATTCTCATCAGCACCTGCACTCTCGTCAGCACCTGCGCTCTCATCAGCACTCGTCAGCCCCTGCACTCTCATCAGCACTCGTCAGCACCTGCACTCTCATCAGCACTCGTCAGCACCTGCACTCTCATCAGCACTCATCAGCACCTGCACTCTCATCAGCACTCGTCAGCACCTACACTCTCGTCAGCACCTGCACTCTCATCAGCACCTGCACTCTCATCAGCACCTGCACTCTCGTCAGCACCTGTACTCTCGTCAGCACCTGCACTCTCATCAGCACTCGTCAGCACCTGCACTCTCGTCAGCACCTGCACTCTCATCAGCACTCGTCAGCACCTGCACTCTCAACGGTCATTTCTCCCCCAGACGCAGATGCACCGCATCCTCCTTCACGAGATATTACGCCTACCCGCGCCAGCTCCTCGCTTCAGTTTTCTTCTCACCTCAGCTCTTTTTGTGGCTCGTAGTCCACGGACTGGACTACGAACACCTGCCATGAAAAATTCTTCCTCTACGAAGCATGCGGGACCTGCTTAACAGACACTTTTTTGTACACAATTTCAATGGCTTGGATCGATTTATTCTTGTCCGGAAGAGGCCTGTGAGGAGGCCACCTGTGAGACCACATGTTCCTGCAAAAGTCGGTTGGGATACAGCTAATTATGAGACCTCACTGACGGTGTCCAGACGGCAGGTAGAGGATAGTAGGGTGGACCCGCATGACGGTACAGTAT
>SDVV010031369.1:0-11557 GCA_016164225.1 Gammarus roeselii
TGCGTCTAGTGCTGTTACTTAAACAAGTGACGCAGCGCTCTGAGTCTAGTCCTGTTACTTAAACGGGTGACGCAGCGCTCTGCGTCGAGTCCCGTTCCATAATTCATCATATCAGGGATGGAATTCATGCTTAATTAACGCAACCGCAGCACTTCGAGTGCAGGCATAAAGGTGGGACAGACGGACAACGGACGGACGCGAGCAGCGACAATAGCCCATTAGGCCGAGAATGTCAATGGCCAAAAAGGTCTCAAAATAGTGTGACTGGCCACTAATCAACAAGGGTAAAGGCCTCACAGCGCAAGCGACTGGCCACTAATCAACAAGGGTAAAGGCCTCACGGAGCAAGCGACTGGCCACTAATCAACAAGGGTAAAGGCCTCACGGCGCAAGCGACTGGCCACTAATCAACAAGGGTAGAGACCTCACTGCCCAAGCGACTGGCCACTAATCAACAAGGGTAAATGCCTCACGGCTCAAGCGACTGGCCACTAATCAACAAGGGTAAAGACCTCACGGCGCAAGTCTACGTAGCTAACGCTTTGTATTTAAGCTATCATTGACTGCGACTTATCCACAGCTCACGCACACTAGACCAAATATTACATACTAGGGATACATTGTCAATGCTAAGCGACTGGGGTATCCGGTCACAGCGGCGTTATGGTCTGGCCATTGACCATTTAAGAGACTAGCCGGAATATCTCACTCGGGGTCAGGTATGCTCGAATCTACAACCTTCAGCTTCCGATGGAAGACTATTGTTAGGAGAGGCTGTCACACTACCCACTCGGCCACCGAGCTGGTATATATCGTGGAGAGTATGGAAATCTGCATTGAATCTGATCAGCTTATATAAATTCGTAAGCGAGACCTGATTTTATAATTGATGCAAACAGCATATTCATGAATGACTACTATATATTGACATAATTGGATGCGGTAATCAAGTTTTACATCTATTCTGGCCTTCTATTAATGCGCAACTCACGTTTGTGACGTCATTAGCGGTGATACATCAACCGAATGAAACAAGATTGCAACATGTAGTATTACAAGCAGCTGCGCAGCCTACGGTTGTTCTCACTAAGGCTAACGTCAGAATCCGGTGGAGATGAACCCTCCTAAATTGTCTAATCTACAAGCATCTGCATTGAAGCTCTTTAAACTATAAAATGTGTATTGCAAATAGAGATGAAATTTTCACAATTGAACAATTATAGAGTAACAACATTTCAAGTATTCCGCCGCATACGCCTCTTTCAATTCATCGTTCAGTGGCTCGGTTCCACGCAGAGAGCTGAGTTCGCTATCAGTACAATGAGCGATGAGCGATTGCATATGAGACTTGTCAAGCTACAAAAGTTTTAATTTCAATTTCCCAGTTTTCACTACCTAATATTTGACACTATTTTTCAGATGATCGGAGTGTGATCTATTCAGCGTGATGACGTTTTGAACTGGCATCCATGATTTCCAGTACAAAATGCATTAGCCAATGGCGTCCAAAGATGACGCAGAAAAATGATTTATGTACGATATTTTTCTGCAGTGTTGCCTTTAAAATATTTGCGTTCTGTGTAAACTAGTGTTTTGTGGCACATGACGTTCCAAAGCCCCTTGAGGCGAGAAAAACAAGAATGGAGAACATGAGGGCTTTTCTACGTTTTTTAATGTCGATTTGATCTCATTTGGCCTCCTGAAATTCGATCCCCCATTTTTTTGTTTAATAAATTTAGCAACACTAACCTGATTTCACGAAATTCAATTACCCGCGACGGTCTGTACCATATGAAATAATATATATTTGTTAAGAGGTTATTATACGATGTGTATTTTCCCTCTTATTCGTGACGTTGTTCATTTTTATCATCGACGTAAATCGAATAATGACTCCTCAGATAGATCCAAGTCAGGTCAATAATTGTATCAAAATGTGCTGTCGTATCTTGGTCACGACAGTGTATAATTCACGTCATGATCACCCTCTTTCGTTATCGAGTCAGACTGTTGCACTGAGGCTCCTTGCGAGTGTTGATCTATGCTGCTTGCTTGAACGGGTGGGGCACAGCTCGTTGTAGGGGTCAGTAGTTCGCTTACTGTGAAATGAAGGCAGCAGCTACCCCCAATGGCCGTATAATAAGTGCGTATTGATACAGTCGCGTAAAGAGAAGTACAAGATTTACAAAATCGATCTGGCTTTCATACTCTCTCGGGTAACTAGAACACGCTCTGTCCCATGCTCATTTTCGCTGTATCTGCGCCACAAAACAAATACTATACTCCGGACAGCAGTTGTTCCAGGAGCTTTGACGTCATCCAAAATACACTAAAAGAACGCTGTAAACTTATTTCGAGTGATATCAGTTTATGTACGTCGAGTCTTTGCGGATATGTCTTATTTCTCAGTTATAGAATCTTTTGTTGCTCGATGATGAACGCGTTTCACTTTGCTAATATCACCTCTTAGGTGAGGGGACCAAATTTGTACTGCAAATTTCATTTGAGGCCTGACGAGCGAAGAATATAATGGAAGCACAATGTCCCCGGACTTGTATAGGAAGTTCCTAGATTTAAAGCCAAGGACTCTGTTCCTTTTTTTGAAGCTAGCATCCCCATGATTTCCCTGCTTCTGATTTTTGGTGATTAACATTTCGAGGGCCTTGTTGTTGGTCGACTTCAGTCATATACTAGTCTGTCATCACGTAAGTAGAATTTCGATTTTGTGATCCAATGTGCATAACTGTGCATTTTTCAATATCAAAGTTCATTTTCCACTTATTAGGTCAGTCCACGAGTTTATCAAGATCCCTTTGGATAGTTATGCGATCTTGCTCACTTACACCACGAATAAATAAAACTAATTAAACAACAATCCGTTTTCGTACACAAACTGTATGGCATTATTTTTTCATTTGAATTCTGTACATAAATACCAAAAGTTTAGCATACGTATGATGGTTAGTCAAAGTCGTGACATCTGGTTAGAAAACCCTATGAAGTTCATCACAACATTTAACTGGGTTAATTGTACAGAGAATCATACTTTCATAGCTGAACAATAGATTGTTACCTTCCTGAAATATGTCATGACCAAATAATATCAAAATGAGTTTTAAGTACATAATGAATACGTACTGCCATGATGACACATAATATTCTGATCAGATATAAAAATATTTTATCGAACATTTGTCAGGAATTTCTACTTATCGTTGATGATCAAATACATTAGGTGGCACAAGTATTCTGGACATGTGTTAGGGAGTATATGTGAATTAGGGAGCCATGGTCATACATACATATATAAATATAATATCAATACCAATAATAACTTCAATAACAACCAACAGGGGCGACAATCAACAGGGGCAGTTCGCGTGATATTTGATACTCAAATTGAACAACTTTACCTGAATAAGTTGACCGCTATAAGATTAGATGCAGAGACTGATAATATAAATGTGTCCGTGTACAGGCGGTGTGAAATTTCCCATTTACACTCAGATAAAAATTTGATAAAATACATTTTGCAAACACAAACGGTATGGTTTTCCTTTTTCGTTGAACAATATAGCAATACAAAAAATACACAATAAATCGGGAATACTTATGATGATAAGTTCATTTCGTCAAATTGGATTGAGTAACAGAATAGAGTATATCGCAACGTGTAACTGAGTAAATGGGACCGTGTATGATCTAAAGGGTACATCCAATTTTTATAACTGAACGTATGTACACGATTCTTCCCGGAACATGTCACGGCCAAATGACTATTATAATAGGTTAAAATGAACTTCTGACGACATAAAGTATTACGATCGGGCATTGTAATATTTTTTATGAAACAATTCGGTGTATGTCTTAATTCTGATAGACCACCTAATTCCTCGGGAAGTAATGGATGGAATGTGAGTGAGAGAGTTTGTACACGAACGCTATAGTATAATATGAATGTAGTACCTCAAATCTGAACATAGATATGCACAAATCTAAAATACGTATGAGGATGAGTCACGACTATCAAATCAGATTAAGTAACCGAACAAATGAGACCGTGAATGAACGGGAGTGCGAAATTTACTTTCTTATTGATGAATTTTTTTATCGGGAACTGTGGTGATTATTCCAGTGCAGTTGTACCCCATAGGGTAGTCAATACATAAGGCATAGGGAGTGAAGTTGGCAGCCAAGACGTGAGCTAGAATAATACGTTCGTTCACCCTGCGGCCGAGTATTACGTACCTTCCCTTTGCTGGTTAGAAATATGCCTCCATAAGCTTGTTTAGGTTGGACAGGGAAGGTTCAAACAATGTCCCGTTACGTGTAGACAACAAAATATACGCTCCTGCTCGCAACATAGCGTAAGACGTCAGGGCAAAGCCCCTATCCCATGATATTAAACAGCACCAGGACTAGCAATCAGCGAATAACTTGCGAGTACGTTACCACCTATTGCTGCTCTTTTACCTACTCAGTTTTGTTTCTACCTTCGTTTACATTGTTTTCAATACTGATATAATCTCAAAACATTTATTGAATGAATATTCAGCAGGTCAACTTATTGCGAACAATTATATTTACCTCTGAACATTGATAGACGAACAGCAACAATCTAGCGGGGAAGTCGAACTCAAAATATCCCTCCTAAAGAAAAAACACAAGAGGACCAATCCTTCTAGGAAACTTGTGCGGAGCTTGGATGGTGGACCGAAATCGTAGTGTATTGTTTAGGTACATCGCTTTGTCTTCCTAAATTTCTTGATACACTCTTCGGGAAGCGACGTTACAAAGGCCGAGGCAATGTAGGAGGAACCTGCCCTCAAATACTCGGCTTATTTAAAATTTGTGAACTATAGTCTATAGACACCTTACAGCTGTACGGGCTGTGCTGTTTAGAAAAAGGTTGTGATGTAGGGTGCTCTATTGACACCTGGTGAAGTGAAGTTTAGATAGGCAGAAACGAGTAACTACATATATTGTCATTGCTTGCTTGTGCATTAAGCTCACCCCTGTGCTGTAATGACCAACAGCCCCAACTAGGATGTCTGGTGGCCTGTATGGGAAGATTTATGCCCCAGGATTTTCATCTGATAGTCCTGAAGAAGTTCTGGCATATCTTAAGCCCTATGGAGTAGTGAGAAATAAGGAGTGTGCCAGTTTTACCAAAACTTAGCTAGGCAATGTCCGGACATGGTAATGTTGGTGGGGGCTCGGAGGGAAATTTCCACACTATCATGTAGTGTAGTGCAGTCAGTGCACTTTAAAATCAAGATAGTCCAAGTCAAATTTTGACTGTCACACTTGAAAGAGACAGTCACTTGAACTCCTTACATTCCGAAACAGTCACTTTTGGGCAACAAGACGTCGGAAATGTCACCGTTCAATTACAGGGCTTGAAAGAGCAGGTCTTTGTTAGTAAGTATCAGCTACTTATAGAAATGCTATACACGCACAGAATTTTTGAAAAATCCCCTAAGTAAAGTTGTGATTTTCAGGTCCCTGATAATTTTGATTCAGAAAAAAATGACGTTCTGCAAACTTTGATGCTGTGTCTAGAGTTCCCATTGGATTAGGACCAAATTTGATGGTGATACTCAGAATATGTTGTAGTTTGTTGTGTAGGAAGGATTTTGGAAAATATGTAAACTTATGTAGATATATACAAATATACAACTGCAGGGAGTCGCCCCAGGTGAACAAAGCGATTGGGGGTGATTCCTCGCACCTAATAAATTTATTATTGAATATCTTAGTTTTTCTTTAGTGAAAAGTAGTTCAATGCAATTTTTTGCACAAATAATGACATCTGGAATTAAATGACCTATAATAATGACACCACAGCTAATTTAAAAATGCATAACTAATTTTACAATGAGCCTATGTTTATAACACATGGTGCCAAGTCTAAGCCTAAGTGTTGACTTATGTTTAATGCCCAGGAACTATATTTTTTATCACATTTTCATATCAAGATAACAATACCTTACCTAGCATGACTTGTATTCATGTTAATCCAATAAGTTTGCTATAGAATTGACGAAATACATTTCTTACATGTTCTATCGTATTATTAAAAATATAGTTTTTTCAAAACATTTGCTCATTTACTGAGATTTTAGGGTCATAATTAGTTTAGGATGTAGAGAAATGACTTCTAGTAAAGTCAGATCGCAATTATTGAAGTAAAACTTTTTTTCCTGTGGCAAAATTAGGGAAAAAAATCCTTTGACAGTCAGGTATGACGGCAGTATACAACGAGCATTAAAAAAAATGTCACTTACGTAATATTTTACTTCACATTTTATTTTAAGCAGCTGATATATACTAATATAGGCATGCTCTATTGATTGGTACTCTAAAATTTTCAATTCCCGTTTCAATTATTGATTAAAAGGGGGTGCCGGGAGTCATCCCAATTGGGGGTCATAGCTCGCCGCACAATTTTTCAAAAATACCTTGTTTTTTGGTTGATGATAGAATGTTGAAACTTACTGTGCTTCATGATCATTATAGTAGCTATACACACCCTAAATATGAAGTTTCTCTGCCGCATGCTTTTTGAGTTATTTCAAAGTATGTGCAAAATGCAGTGGGTCACCCCAGTCAACGCTATATACCCTGCTGCAGCTACAGAAATTTGAATGATGCTAAATTTTGAAGAAGTTTTCAAATCTTGTTCATCTGGTTCCTGCAAATTTTGGTTGGGAAAAATCAAAGTTCTGCAAACTTTGATGCTGTGCCTAGAGTTTTCCCAGTTTGCACAATTTGGCAGGCAGCGCAGGTGAACATTGATAAGAAATATGTGATGCGCACCTTTCAAAATATCGCACGCGGAGACAGTGCATTGCACATGAACAATTTTTCAAAAATATTTGTGTTGCAAAAATTTCATGCACGCATTTTCCTCCATAGCATATTAATTCAAGCAAACATCAAGATTCCTCACCACTGCGCATCATTATCATTGAAGAACTACTCATTTCTGTGATCAAACAGTCCGGATCGTCATCGGTTACTGAGAGAAACAAACAAAAACCAATATTGCATTTTTTTTTTTGGAGAATAAAAAATTGATGATTCACAATACAACGGACAATATAAGTCGAAACGAAGCGCATCAGTGTTTGGTATGGATGCAACAATAGCTAAACTGTATTATTGAATTACGCCCTGCATGGTTTGAACGACAATTCAACATTACTGCATTTTGACAATTGATGAAAACGAACACCGACGCCACACACGTTATGTAAACAAGTTTGCTGCAACATTCATGGAAAAAAACAGCGGAGTAGAAGTGCAAAATTACGCATTGTTAGTAATGGCAATTTTTAATATGAACTGACAGTTGTTAATTATAATTTATAACTACCATAAGATTGAGACCCATCTAAATGTTACATTCTGTTTTGTCTGACGCCTGGTTGGTGAAAGACACTCTTGTCTATGTGCGGTCATCTCAAACACTACACACATGTAATTCTGCAGTCTGTTTCGCGGCGCTCGCACCTCTAGCTCTCTGTTTTGTATATATTTGTCAGTGTCTCTGACAGTGGCGCATGTAACTCTACAAACATACTTTGCGAGCTCACGCAAAGGTCTAGATATGTCGATCTCAGCTTTTGAGGCGCACAGCTGGTTCGGTTCTTGATATTCGGCAATGAAAATGCACGTAATGTTCTCAACCCCATGCCCAATTGTGCAATCTAGGAGTTTTCAACCATTTTTGCTTGTATTTGGGTGTGATTCCTCAAGTAAGTTTGTTGTAGAGTCCTACTAGAAGTATGTATTGAATGAAAAATTATGTAAAATACTAATATACAAAAGCTGGGAATCACTACTGGTGTAAAGAATATTGGGGGTGCCTACCTGCACATATATATGTTGTTCTTGAAATATACCTGTTTTTTTTCTGGAAAAGAACATGAATGTTATTCTATAGAGATATTAGCTATGCCAATTGAAAGTATATGACCTGTAGAACTTATACCATAACTAATTTTGTTATGACCAGATGTTTATGCAGCGCCCAGTGGGGCCCTATTTGAAAATCTGATTCTTTGCGTTGGATGGTCAGGCGTTGCAGGCGCGGTGCGCTGAAATTATGCACTTTGATGAAACCCAATGGGTAGAAATCTTGTACCAATGCTATGCATGGCGCTTTGAAAATTTGAACAATGTTGCCACTAGATTTTTTTTTATATGCATATTTTGCTTGGCTATATAGCGGATTGCCGCATAGCAGCCACCTGATAGCCTTTTTTACATACGGCATTTATGGGCTGGCATTTCACCAGTTAAGAGACCGGCCAGAATGTCTCACTCGGGGTCAGGTAGGTGCAAACCTACTACCTGCAGCTCCCAATGGATGACTGTTGTGAAGAGAGCCCGACACGCTACCCACTCGGCCGCCACTGTGGTAGAATAGTGCACAATATGATGGGTGAATGTGTGCCATAGTAGCCAGATATCTACTAATTAAGCTTCAAATACATGCTAAAGTTGCTGCTCAACTGTAAATTTAGAATTATTTTGCAACAAACTATCAATGTTTCACATTGACTTCACTCAATTTGATGGCACGCCACATATCTATAACTGCCCTCGATCATTTCTTATTTGTGGAAACTCTGTGCGCTTGAAGAATATCCTTTTGTTAGTCAAATACTAAGAGTAAGATCATCATGGAAACCATAAGTGATAATGAAATGCCTCTCAAGTTGGGTCCTGGATCACGGGTTTGTATATATTGACGATGATTGTAGCATCTGGTTTAAAACAAATGTCGGACAGCAGATGAGTTGCTATGATGATGCGTTCACCTCAGGTTCAATTTTGGTATCATTTACAGTATCATATACAAAGTAAATTTGTGATCATATTCAGTAGCAAGTCAATTGATGAAAGAGATCGATGACATTCATTCCTAATTTCAAAGTTAGAACAATGTTTCTCATTAGGTTAATTGAAACACCTATGGATTCCCATTCACATGCGCACTGGGCAGAATGCTGGTACGCGTGGATGCAGAACCGCTCTCCTAACTACACTTGAGGGACTTGCACATAAGCTTATGCTCATAGCAATTGTTTACAGAACAAACATTTTCCCAGAAGAGGGAAAGATGTTATGAAAGTGTTCAATAATGAAGTATATTGGTACAAATACAACGATGCTGGCAAGGGCTAAAATGCATTGCGAGAGTGAAAAGAAACAAATATGCATAAACAATGTCAAGTGTAGGTAGCTGTCACTTACTCCCTCAAATATATTTCCCAAAATAAGGGTTGCAACTCCTCTGACCAGGGTGGAAAGTTTGGCAGATTGCACCGATATCTTGCTGCAAATTCCAAACGTACTGTATGGGAGTACCCAGCAACTATTCTAACCCTCAAACCACGTTCCGGGCACATCCGGCAACGGCATATCAACGACTGACAATGCATCACGCAAATGCAAAATTAAATTAAACATCATCAACTTGTTACTTATTTGATCAATTTTATGTCGATAATGATCCCCACGTGGAGAAAATATAATCAGTCCATGATTATATCAAAACAGAAGATTGAATGAGATCACTGTAATTATTGTAAAACAATGAGTATTCAGCAAGCTTAATAAACTTGGATCTTTGTAACAGTTTTTTAGTAGTAGCATATGTAATTTTTTGCTAGCCTGGATCTCTGCATTCCTCTCTGGCAGTGATGAGCGTTTGTGTGAATGGCAGCGTGAGCAGCCCAGTTGCTGTGACGAGTGGTGTGCTTCAGGGTTCTGTTCTTGGGCCGCTGTTGTTCCTGATTTATATTAATCACATCTCTAGTGGTCTCTCATGCAAGTTCAAAGCATTTACTGATGACTACAAGTTGTACTTGAGATACTCGCGCAAGGACACTGAGTCTGCCGCTCAAGGTGTCCAATCACTGCAAAATGGGTTGGATGCAGTTGACTCTATTGCACGGTCATGGAACCTTGGACATCCAGATAAGTGTGTTGTGCTGCGGTTTTTTAGAGGTTGTATTGATTTTGATGCTTTGGTTCCAGCTAACCAGTACGTCCTGCAGGGCAAAGTGTTGAAGTTTGTTCCTACACACAGAGACTTGGGCGTCAGTGTAGATACCAGTCTCCCATTCCACCATCATATTCGTGTGGTGGCTGCAAAGGCTGGTGGGTTGACCAACTTTTTGTTGAGATCAACTGTTTGCAGGTCGCGGGAATTTTCCGTCCCTTTACGTCTTGCATATTCGGCCCCTAATTGAGTATGCATCCTGCGTTTGGAACACTGGATATTGTGGGGACTGCAGGCTGCTGAAGTCTGTAAAGAGGAGATGGACTAAAAATATTGATGGACTTCCTGGCATGGACTATGGTGATCGTTTGAGGAACCTGGATTTGTGTTTCATTAAGGGCCGGCTTCTTAGGGCAGACCTGATCAAATATTGGAAAATTTTCCATGGAAACTCAGAGGATTTGCTAACTATGTTTTCTTTGGCTCCCAGAGTTGGTACTAGAGGTCATGGGCTGAAGCTGGCGTTTCCTCCTTGCTCCTCTGATGTCCACAGTAGGTCCTTCAGTGTGAGATGTGTTGGTGTGTGGAATAGCTTGCCTGCTGACATAGTGCAGTTGACGGATATCACTCGCTATAAGCAAGCCCTTGCTGATCTGATGTACAAGGAATTTTTAGATTTTGACTAGGCTGATGAAGTTAAATTTATTTGTAGGGATGCATGTGTGAGCATGTATGTATTTTTTTTTCAGTGTATATGTGTTTTTATACGTGTATATGTATGTGTGTTTTATATTGTGACCAACATTACTGCTGTATGATCAGTTGCCTGAAGCACAAATTTCCAGTTTTATTTTGTTTCATTGTTTTGCCGGTCTTTGCAGTCTGGCATGCTGTGGCATTTGTGCCTCCTGTCATGCTCTGCACTCTGGCCTTGCAGGGGTGTGGGGTGGTCTTGGGGCAACCAAGGTGAGAAGCGTTGACCAATACTACTCCCATATTTCCGCATACTTTGAAATACCTCAAAAAGTATGCAGCTGAGAAACTATGTATTTACCATGTGTATAGCTGTGTATCATCAACCAAAATGTAAGCGATGGCAAAATGCCCACCCAAGCTGTTCAAGTGGGCACCTCAGGTGTGCCTCTCTCTGACTGGCACCCGTTACAGGCTTTTCCACCCCTGGGAATCTGTCTGGCTGTGCCGCAGCACCCCTACAGGTTTCACTGCCAAAGAATGGCCACCCATCTCCTGGGTGTCCTCTGGGTTCAATTTGCGATCTGGCAAACACAGAGCAGTGCCTGAATACAGGTCTCCCACTTCCAGGCCACATCACAGACATGGGCGGCATCCACCCCAGGACTTGGATAGTGGAGGATTCACCTTGGTGCTCTCACTCTTTACACCTACTGGAGATGGTTCCTGATCAGCTAGGCTGATTCAGAAGTTGGGTTACATGCCAAGGATACTGAAGATAGATATAGATAGATAGATAGATAGATATAGATAGATAGATAGATATAGATAGATATATAGATAGATATA
>SDVV010031370.1:0-11557 GCA_016164225.1 Gammarus roeselii
TCTTTTACACTCTTCATAACAATAAAAATTGTAAATGAAATGTTTACCGTCACCCCCTCAACTCTCACTCGTGCCCTTTTTCAACCTCTCACCTACTCCATCACTCACCTCTCCATCCTCTCCCGCCCATCACTAATCACCAAGTAGTTCCCCCTCTTGCACTTCTTTTCATCAAACTGCTCCGAGGCATCATCCACTCCTCCCGCTTGTCTCCTCCCACTCTTCACGGTGGTCTCGTCCTCTTCGTCAGGCTCCACGTCGATTTCCTCTTTCCCAACAAGTATCAGCTCTCCACAGACAAGATCCAGGAACCCTGATGGACCGGTGGCTTCCAGAGAGTCGTCAGTGAAGAAGTTGGAATCATTCTCTTTGCTAACGTTTGAGTAATATTTGTTGGTCTGGTTCGAGTAGTCCTTCTTGGTCTGGCTTGGGTAGTCCTTATTGGTCTGGTTTGAGTAATTATTATTGGTCTGATTTGAGTAATCCTTTTTGGTCTGGTTTGAGTAATCCTTGTTGATCTGGTTTCCGATCTGTAATCCTTGTTGGTCTGGTTTGAGTAATCCTCGTTGGTATGGTTTGAGTAATCCTTATTGGTCTGGTTTGAGTAATCCTTGTTGGTCTGGTTTGTGTAATCCTTGTTGGTCTGGCTTGAGTAATCCTTGTTGGTCTGGTTCGAGTAATCCTTGTTGGTCTGGTTTGAGTATTCCTCGCTTGTCAGATGTGAGTTCTCCTTATACGTCAAATTTGAGTCCTCCACTGTGGTCAGATTTGGGTTTTCTCTGTCGGCTTGGTTCGAGTAGACATCATTGATCCCGTCTGTGCTCCTCTGGAACTGCAAATATATCAACGTTGAACAAATACTAACCACAAAACCTTTCATGAATAAGTTCATATTATTACTATATTTATAATCTGAGAGCCTATGTGAAAACCAACAAAAGCTCTGCGGTTGGGCTTTAGTAGTGAGGGTCCTGTCTAGAACGTCAAATATATTTGCAATGAAGAAAATTTTGAGGATTCGGGTACGTTGCCTTGAAATCTGCATAAAAACTGATTTAGGAACTTTTATTATTTCATATATAAAATTATTCATATCCTACCATTTCAATATGCGATTACATATCAATCGGCCACCAGCTTGATGGCCGAGTGGGTAGCTTGTCGGCTTCTCCCGTCACTCGGCCACCAGCTGGGTGGCCGAGTGGGTAGCTTGCCGGCCTCTCCCTTCAATTGGCCACCAACTTAGTGGCCGAGTGGGTAGCTTGTCGGCCACTCACGTCACTCGGCCACCAGCTTGGTGGCCGAGTGGGTAGCTTGTCGGCCTCTCCCGTCACTCGGCCACCAGCTTGATGGCCGAGTGGGTAGCTTGTCGGCCTCTCCCGTCACTCGGCCACCAGCTTGATGGCCGAGTGGGTAGCTTGTCGGCCTCTCCCGTCACTCGGTCACCAGCTTGGTGGCCGAGTGGGTAGCTTGTTGGCCTCTCCGGTCACTCGGCCACCAGCTTAGTGGCCAAGTGGGTAGCTTGTCGGCCTCTCCCGTCAATCGGTCACCAGCTGGGTGGCCGAGTGGGTAGCTTGTCGGCCTCTCCCGTCACTCGGCCACCAGCTTGGTGACCGAGTGGGTAGCATGTTGGCCTTTCCGGTCACTCAGCCACCAGCTTGGTGGCCGAGTGGGTAGCTTGTCGGCCTCTCCCGTCACTAGACTTCCACGGGAAGATTACGGCTTTCGGTTCGAGCCTACCAGACTCCGAATGAGACATTTTGACCGGTCTCTTAAATGGTCAAAGGCCAGCCCAAAAATGACGTTGGTAATAAAAAAGGCTATCAGGTTGCAGCTGGGCTATTACCTGCTATAGATGAGAAAATACTCCATGTTACAAAAGAAAACATTCATTTACAGTTTATTTCGATTACACAAACAATGTGCATACATGAAAAAAAAAGTTATAGGTACTGGTTACATTATCCTCAAAATGTTATTGCAAACAATGAACTCTCAAATTTAATGGAATTATTGGCACTGAGCTTCTCATCAATCAGTTGATGTTAAATTCTCATAATTTTACAGGTCGTCTCACAAAGCAGTAATAAATTATTACAGAGGAACATAAAATCGCTATGGATATCCGCGAATTGAATAGAATCCAATTTTTCTTGCTAACTCTATTGGTTTTTCAAATGCCGGTTTTAGGGATGATACCGATCGTAAATCTACCAATCTAGAATAAATCAAGATTGCAACATCATAAATGCCCTCCAAGGATCCATTCTTTATAGTATCTGCAAGGTTGGCAACCTCATCACAGTACCGAGGCTGACTGCCACCCGTTCCTGTGATGAGGCGCCTTCCTATCGTCTATGAGCAGTGATTACATCATTGGAAAAACTTCAGTCCGTAACCAAGATACGATCATGCGTCGCCACGATACGAGTCCTGAACACTTCCCACTAGGCCATCCAGCACAACAAAAGTTGTGATTCAAGTTTTCATGGGTATTGTCTTGTTTAGGTTTGGCTACTATTTCCGCTTACCACTGTATGTAGCACAATACCGTGCTTGGTTACGGACTAAAGTTGTTCCAATGATGCGATCACTACTCCTTTACATCAGACTCCCAACGGTGTTGTTGGTATGTTTTCTCTTTCTATCGTCTCTTAGTGTACCTGGAAGTGCCACTTGCAGGGACGGGGCAGGTTCCCCAGACTGCTCTTCAGGGCAACAGTCTGGCCTGCCTCCAGCAGCACGGGGTTAGGGGAGGGTGAACAGTGCAGGGGGCCTTCTGAGGGGCACAGGAAGAAAGTCAGCCGAGAGTAGCAAAAGATATATAACAAGGTTTGAAATTATAACTATGTTCATTCTATTGACAAAGACGTGTGTGTAAGTCAAGAAGGTGCCTGAGTATGAACGGTGTACCGTGTCAGTTGGCAATAAAGTAATCATATTTCAATCATTACCGAGTACGACCACGTGTGTTATAATACAGATTGGTTCGCGAAGCACAGAAGTGACGGCTGAACGATAATACCCTCAGCGCAGGTTCCATCCTTGTCATCGAAAGGGTAAGCCCAAAACACACTCCTAACTTTCTTCCCAGTAGCCATTTGCTCCCGTCGACACACTGACATCCCTGCAGTGCCGTCAAATGAGCACGGGAACTCCCTCCACCTCTCAAATAGTTTGACATCCAACTCACGACGATGAATTTAAACATTTTTTATGTTGCGAATGATAGTTTAAATTTTGGTTCTTTTATCCTCCGGCCATACGAGACCAACAAAATTAACAAAAAATGAATACGGTGATTTATTATAATAAATATTTACCGGTTAAATATTTTTTTGAATCATACTAATCAAAATTACGACGAATATTCGACACAATTTTGATTTTCGAGTTTTTAATTTTTATTTCTGATTTTACATAACGGAGGTCGTACAGATGACACATAACAAAAAAATATATAAACACTTGTGTTTCCTGACTTAGGAGGCTATGCGACACCAAAATTAAATCATCGGCCTGAAGGGGTATTGTACCCTTGAGTGAGACGATACGATACACAAAAAGCATTTGCCGGAATAACGATGTAATTATTGGTAATTCTATCGGTGAAGGCTACGAATTTTAAAAAAGTCCGCCGAATGTGGAACTAAAAATTTAAATAATTTTCATCCCTTCAGTAACGATGTGCAAAATTAGAACGTGTGCTTACAATCATGTAAAATGATATTTATTTCATATATTCAATACGATGATGAAATGTTTCTGCTATCAAAGAAGTACGATTTTTTGTAATTTTCTTCCTAATTGTGGAGATCGTACGAATGTGGCGATGGTAGAGGATATTTGTAGAAGCCGGCCCATAATCAGAGAAAAAGTTAGGCTGGGTTGTTGCCCTGTAACACTTGTAAGCACTCTTAAGTCAGCACCTGCTATGTGCTGCCCATCACCAGCCTCCAGCAAGACCACGCGCTCCCTTCCTCTCAAGACAGTCATGGTGGAGGCACCAAGGCCCACCAGCACAAGAGGAGGGTGGGCTGACGAAGGGAGAGAGGTGGTCGGTGTTGTGGCCTTCTAGTAGAAGACAGAGAAATTGGGTTTTTGCATTAGGTATATGTAAATACTGCAAATATTGGAAAGAAAGGACGACGAGCGAAAAGAGTGATCGCCAGAATGATCAATAGATTTCAAAATTATTCAACCAGCGGGAACGAAGATGAAAGACTACGGAGCAGAGTAGAATATATGACATAAATATAACATTGGAAAATATCAAACGTTCAACACGAATCTTAGGAGAGATAATTCCATTACTTGCATCTGCCAAACAATAAAGCTACTTTTACAAGACTAATGATACGGAAAAAAAGTTCTACCCTACTGTTTAATCCATCAAACAATCAGATGCAGCTCACAAATGCTAAAACAACACGACGCTTATTTCGACCAGGGACAAAATCATGAGGGAGCGGATGCCCAAATATATGCCGTGCTTCATCACGAACGTCATTTTTATACACGATGCAGGAGGCAGACACACCGATAGAACGCATAACCGCCCAGCAGGAAAGTCAATCTGCAGCGGAAATTCTAACAGGTATGTAATTATCCAATAAAAGGTATACAAGTATTTGGCAAGTGAACACACAAACAAAGAGAATCGACGAGCAATACTGCAATCAAAGAGCGAGACGAGGACCAACGTATTGGCCTTGAATGTGCGGCATTGCATGGCCAAGACAGAGCTTCAGGACTTCCCGTCCTTCTAATTATTCAGATCAACGGGAAATTATTCACATTGCCCAACAGCTGATTCTTCAGAATCCAGAACATATGAGCAGTGTAGACAATGGAACCGTACTTTTCCCGCTGTTGCCACGCACCGTACTAGAAATTCTGGTAAGATGTTAGACTGCTCAGAACAAGCTCCAGCAGCATCTATAAAACGAAGGTCGTTCAAGAGTCTCAACCTATGAACTAATTTCATTCAATGCGGTTGTAAAACCAATCTATACCAGCTTTGCTTCACAATCACACAACAATTCAATGCTTTCTTGCGGGATATAGGACACATTAAAAGGGAGTCATACGTACCCATACCCTTAGACGCAACGATTTTAGCTGGTTTTGTTGCGTTTCATTTTTTGTTTGTAAATTTCATTTAAAGGAGGGTCATAGGTTTTTTGAGATCGTAGTCGGGTCGAGTGCCTTGAGACGAACATTTGGCGCAAAGTCAAAAAGGAAGGTTATAAGACTGGTTGTAGAATTGAGGCAAATGATAATGGATAGAATTATTATTTGCACGTTCGTAGCCTCTTTTCTCTTCTTACCCTAGCTCAGTGTCAGCCATACGCACATCATAGGTGGAGCAAAACCTCCTCATTTCAGTCATCCGCACATCATAGGTGGAGCAAAACCTCCTCATTTCAGTCATCCGCACATCATAGGTGGAGCAAAACCTCCTCATTTCAGTCATCCGCACATCATAGGTGGACAAAAGCCTCCGCATTTCAGCCATCCGCGCATCATTGGTGGACATAAGCATCCGCATTTCAGCCATCCACGCATCATAGGTAGACAAAAGCCTCCGCATTTTATCCATCCGCACATCATAGGTGGACAAAAGCATCGGCATTTCAGTTATCCGCCCATCATACGTGGAGCTAAATATCCTTATTCAAGAAATTAGACTTGTCCAGCCGTCCTTCCAAGTTTCTACCAAATAAAAAGTGAAAGCATTTTTCAGCCGCTTCGATCTGCCTGTTACTGACAGGAAACAATATCTGAAAACATAGAATCAGAATTCAATATTAATGATGGCCTAATAAAAAATATTTTTTCCCACCTCCGAAGCTGAAATTTCATCCAAAAGCATAACGTTAGGCTCCATAATAGCAGGCGAAGGCTCTTGAATCGAACGCCGGATTAGACCACGCATTCGGACAAGCGTCGACTGATGTAGTTGAAAATGAGCGTAAGTGGCCTCCCAATAAATATTCAGTTATTGGATATAGTTATGAGTAACCGTGAATACAGATAATTTTCCTACGTTAATTGTCAAAATACAAATAAAATATGACGTTATTAAAGTTTGTAAGTCGTCAGAAGATAATAAATTATAGCTAAGTATTACCATCTATTCCCACTCAATAAATTACCAGTTGACCGAAACTCAAAGAATGTGATATGCCAACACTGCTAGAATTTCTTGAGTGACTGATGCGGCGAGCAGTTCCCATGCGGCAAATATAATCATTATTTATAAAATAATGGTATTCATAGTTACCGAATTGTAGCTGTAATTATACAATCGATAATATCTGTGTGTTTCAAAGTGTTTCAAGGTATCTTGTGCCGTCTAAGTATCACTGTAGCGTTGGTAATAATATCGCAGTTAGTACTGAAAAACTATCTTCGTTTTCTATATCGTTGAGATTACAGAAAATTAGTCAAGTACTCACCAGTCCTCTGGAGGCAGAACTAAACAGAATGATGGTTACAACCCAGATGGATGTTTGTGATGAAAACATTTTGTCCAATAACTTCTCCACAACAAAATTTATATAATAATTATTTGCATGGGAAAAAATACGTTAGAAGAGACGAAGAATCCAAATCATTTTCAATTCTTATTAAAGTTAGTAAGATATGTTCCGGATACAGTCTCTTCTCTCAAAGACTATAGCTGGTAGAGGAGGTTGAAAACGGAAAAACGGTGGGTAGTAGGTGCCAACATATACAGGTCTAGTCAAGGATATTATAATGGGAGCCACCCACTGAAAGGGAAAGGGGGCTAGTCACAATATGTACCGTCACTCAACAATATTGAATGATCTTTATACACAACATGTACTTGAAAGCGGAGGAACCGTGGGACAATGATGTACCTTCTCAAAGCAAATCTTAACAATTCGCCCATCAAAGTTAAAACACGGTAAACTGGAACCATCCGATCAGATAAAGGGACTACCTTTCCATTACATTGCATCACACCACCATCAGCTATGTAAGTGTGTTTCATGTTGCTGATCACCTTAATTAATTACAAGGTAATCAATATCTTGAAGTTATTCGAACTGCTATCAATGAAGGTGATGGACCGTTTGACAATGATGAGTACTCGAGAAAGGCAGAATTACTCACTGAAAATTATGGAAGAAAAATGGTGTTCGACCAAATCTCGACACGTACGAATCATGTTTCTATTGAAATTGGGGATGCTGTTCCGGAACTAGAGTAGTGTGGAACGATAGTAGTGTGGAGCCATAATAGTGTGGAATGATTGTAGTGTGGAACGATAGAAGTGTGGAACGATAGAAGTGTGGAATGAAAGTAGTGTGGAACGATAGTAGTATGGAACGATAGTAGTGTGGAACGATAGAAGTGTGGAACGATTGAAGTGTGGAATGATAGTAGTGTGGGACGATAGTAGTGTGGAACGATAGTACTGTGGAATGATAGTAGTGTGTGACGATAGTAGTGTGGAACGATAGTAGTGTGGAACGATAGAAGTGTGGAACGATAGTAGTGTGAAATGATAGTAGTGTGGAACGATAGAAGTGTGGAACTAGAGTAGTGTGGAACGACAGTAGTGTGGAATGATAGTAGTGAAAACGATAGAAGTGTGGAACGATAAAAGTGTGGAATGATAGTAGTGTGGAACGATAGAAGTGTGGAATAATAATAGTGTGGAACGATAGAAGTGTGGAATGATAGTAGTGTGGAACGATAGAAGTGTGGAATGATATTAGTGTGGAACGATAGTAGTGTGGAACGATAGTAGTGTGGAACGATGGTAGTGTGGAACGATAGTAGTGTGGAACGATAGTAGTGTGGAACGACAGTAGTGTGGAACGATAGTAGTGTGGAACGATAGTAGTGTGGAACGATAGTAGTGTGGAACGATAGTAGTGTGGAACGATAGTAGTGTGGAACGATAGTAGTGTGGAACGATAGTAGTGTGGAACGATAGTAGTGTGGAACTGGAGTAGTGTGGAACAATAGTAGTGTTGTTCCATAGTTCCACAGTGGTGTGGAACTATTCTAGTGTGGCCTGTAGTTGATTTTATCTCAAATCCTTGGCAAAAATTAACTTTGTGCGAATTTAAAGCAGTTGATTATAAACGAGGGTATGTTTTACAGAGTACGGATAGAACGAATGTAGATTTAGACATTATTTAATTTTGCCTTGCCGTGTTGAAAAGGGATGCCTAGAATGTTATAAGAAGATTGGTTGTCGCTGAATATGTGTATTGCTGTTCTAAGACAGAAAGTAACGGTTCAATTTATGACTGCACGTAAACATGAGAGTATTATTGTGTTTTACTTGACATTCAGTTAACTACACCAGACTCTTCAAATAGATCAGAAGGGAGTAATATGTCATCTACCATTCAATGAATTGACTTAATGTAAAAATATGTTTCATAAAAATAATTATTCAAAGTAGACTATCGCAAAAGCTAGGAGGAAAACTGATGGTTTCTTTGCCCAAAGCCTCAACTTATTTGCGAATACCAATTTTAAATAATACGGAAGGCTATTACTAATGGTTACAGCTCAATAATTGAAACCAGGTCATATTCACTTCAGCTGTTTTCATCTTTTTCATCTTTCTTTGAGGAGTCTCTACCAATCCTCACCTAATTTACACCGCTTCTCGTCTAACTCACAATCCCTTCACACTCATTCCGATGAATTACTCTAAAATCATCATCGAGCCTTTCTAATCCAGAACAGACCCTGATTCCCCCAGAGGCTCGTTATAGTTAATTTACAGCCTTTCATCTTGTACTAGATTCCAAACATTAGATAGTCAGTCCTCTGTGTATGAATTCAGAACCGTCTTGTTCTATGAAATGTTTAATATGTTAAATGTTTCAAATCTCCGCCTAGTCACCATCAAACTCCGCTCACTCCCCACGACTGACGGAGTCCTAATAGCCCGAAGTCCGAGCTGCATCTCAGTCCTGCTCCCAACTGGGACAATGCCTGCAATCTATGCCACCCCGTTGATTCCCTGAAGACGGTGTTGTCACTGTTTACCCTGGTTCACCATAATATTGCCACCCCGAGGGCAGCCGCTGCATCTTTGTTTACAGGATCACAAAGCAGCTTGGTGTAAACAACGGAACAGCTTCGTGATGTTTGGGCTTACCGGTGTGTGTCTTGGTTCCATGTTGTTAGTACGGTTATGCTGGATCTGTATACGGTTAGTTGGTATTTATGCGGTTAGGTTGTAACTCTGTGGTTAGTTGAATCTATACGGTTAGGTTGAATCTATGCGGTTATGTCGTTACATTGGATCTCAGCGGTTAGGTTGATACGATTAGCTCTATCTGGCTAGCTTGGTTGGGTGGGATCTATGCGGTTTAGTTTTGACTGGATCTATGCGGCTAGGTATGCGCTTTGCGGCTAGGTTAGCACTTTGCGGCTAGGTTAGCGTTTTGTGGCTAGGTCAGCGCTTTACGGCATCGTTTGATTCATCAGAAAAGATTCATGCAGTGAAACTTAAGATGAATTGTTCTTATAAAGGAGGTTTCGAATATGCTATTTTATCCTCGCACAAACTGAATTCTGTAACTTCGTGCAGCGTTTAGACATCGTCATTGTTATGCCCCAAAGACTCACTTTCAAGAAAGGTGTAACGCTGATTTATAATTTAACCTTGACATCGGTTTGAAAAGGATGAGTGGACACGACAGCATATTTCCAAGTCTACTTTTGCCGCACTAACCACGTGACCACAATGTGGCAGGGCATTAGTAGATTTGTGGTATTGTCACATCATTCAGTGAACGACGCCATATTGGAATCTTTGGAGTGGTTTGACTGGCATTTAATTTGCACAAACAAAAATACCGTTCCTTGTAGTCTCAACCTTGTTGGATTACTGCAGTTTAACCAAATCTAGCTAAGACGACAAAACAGAAAGAGATTTGGTTTGTTGTCTGCGTTTTGTTTCTTTGAACGCCTTCCACTCTGACTTCTTATCAAAATTGAGAAGATAATTAGATAGGAGTACATCCTCGCACTCTGACTTCTTATCAAAATATAATAAATGATAAACTAGGAGTACATTCTAAACCGGATTCCATGCGATGCCCAAATTTTGTACTAACAGTCGTTCATCGGTTTAAATTTCGATGAATTTGGAAGGATGCATGCAAGAACCAGCGATAATTAGTAAACATATCATCGGAAACTGAATCCGATATATGTCTAGTTATCTCCGAAAATGTTTTGAAGGATAACATTTTGTTGTTTAGTAATTTTGACATAGTTTTAGTCATGGCCTAACGTTACGCCTCACTGATAGCTATTTAGTTTCTTCATAATGTGTGCAGGTTTTCTCAGTGAGTGTACCGGATTTGATTGCTGTAAGAAAAAAAATCGGACGTGGCTTGCAGACATCCAGACAAGTTCGAGGGATCTATTTCTACAAATACAAAGTATTCACTTATGTACTATTCGTGCAATTATTACGAATGGGGCGCTGGATGATGTAATATGTGTCCGGTTTCAGATGGTATGTGCCGTACGTAGCATGAAAGGCTGACTGAAAGTGTGGAGTTAATATTTTATGAATAAATTTGAAAGTGATGACATAAATTCAATACGAACCAGTCCCGCCGTAGGTGAGCCATCCGTTCCGAAGATGCCAGTTCCGTCACGCAATCACCTGTGTGCCATCACATAGCAACAATCATCCATCACAGAGCCGGGCCAGTTCCGTCACGCAATCACCTGTGTTCCATCACATAGCAACAATCATCCATCACAGAGTCGGGCCAGTTCCGTCACGCAATCACCTGTGTTCCATCACATGGCAACAATCATCCATCACAGAGCCGGGCCAGTTCCGTCACGCAATCACCTGTGTTCCATCACATGGCAACAATCATCCATCACAGAGCCGGGCCAGTTCCGTCACGCAATCACCTGTGTTCCATCACATGGCAACAATCATCCATCACAGAGCCTACCCGCATAACACAGCCACGCAGCTGTTTTCTTTGTGTACATCGTCACGCGCTCTCAAGACAGTGATGAAATTTGGCACGCAGCCGATCGTGATCACATGCAGAAAATGATTTTTTTTTATATGACAGAGCGCTGATGCTCTCCTTATTTCACTATACATAGTGCTATAGACTCATCAGCAGATAGTGAACGAATTTACTAGTTGAAGACACTTCAGAATCAGCAGAGAACGCAACACCAACCTGTATGGTGCTGCTTAAGACATGGTATATAAACAACTCGTCCATCATCCTGCTTCTGATACACGGCGGGTTTGAAATTGCCTTCGTGTAACACTGTAACCTAATCGTGATCCCGGCCCATTGACGATGAGAGCGGGTGGCAGGAATACAAATTGTCATGTCCAGGTCACTGGCCTCATCTTGCGATTTTATAATTTTGGGCGATCAGCTCGTGATACATTTAGGAAATACAAGTATTTAGCTTTTGTTCTAGATTTTTACTTGAAGATGTTGAAATATAGCCTTCAGACGAACTCATCGTACAATCGTCTCTCTCGCTATCTCTAAATATA
>SDVV010031371.1:0-11556 GCA_016164225.1 Gammarus roeselii
ATGGTCTTGACATGACCCTCTAGTCTCGTTAGACGATCGTCAATTGTGCTTGGCTCTGCGGCGAAGACTTCTGCTTTCTGTTCAGAGAGGCCGGTTGCTTGGCTCAGCAGATTTAGTATTTCCTGGATGTTCTTGGTCAACTCATCGATGCGGCAGTCCCTTCGGTCGTTGTCCGCCGAGGTGGTGCTGGTCATCTTGGCGAGGCTGATGTTCTTGGCAGATGGAATCTTGGTATTTGATGTTCTGGAGGGGATGCTGGTCCCTCCCAAATGGAGTTTCTTCCGACTCCCCATCGGCCCCCTGGTTTGCGCCAGGGGCCTAGGGGGCTCACTCTTGCTGACCTATTAGCTGGCTATAGCGATTTGACTTTTAACGTTACACGACCTCAAATGTTTAGTCAAAGCAAACGTGCGGTTTAAGGTCCCAGCACAAACTAGGGACCAATCTGTGCTATAGCGGGGGTTCTCAGTTATTATGTGGCACGGGAGCGTTAAGACACAAATTTCTGGCAGTAGACTGTTCACGCGGTCCGATTGTCCCGTCTCGGCACTCCGAAATCCTCCTTCAACTCCTCCCTCCACTGTGCTCCTGAAGAACCCAAATCGATTGATCCGACACAGGATGTCCAGACGGATCGCTGACTCCTTCAGTTCCTCGGGTCTTCCAACTGTAGCACAAGTTGATATAGCAATCCTTCCTTCATGCGAAGTCTTCTAGTTCGCAAGCTAGTATCAGAGCCCCCTCCGTGTGTTAAGGCAGATAACGAAGTCTTCAAATTTCTCGGGTGACGGTGTGGGGCTATTGAGGTGCGTGCGCTCTCGCTGCGGCTTCTTCCAGGTGTGATCTCCCGACCAATTTTCCCGCGGAGTAAGCGACATCTTCTGCTGTGGGCAAGTAGGACGGCCAGTAAATGAAGTTCGATTGTATAAATTCCCTGAATTGGATAGTCATGATTGCCAGGACAAGGTCAGCCACTTATAGTCTGGAGCTACGAATGGATCCGTGAGAAATTTTCCTTACAACTCTGTCCACTTCATCTACGAGCTCAGATCGTGGTAGGGTAGTGACTTTGTTCTCGAAGCCGCCCCGAGACCAATTTCCATTTGTCTTACAGCCTCTCAACATTGAGACACCATTTAATCGTTTTTACTCTGATGATACACATGTTTTCTATGTTGCTTCCGATCGCAATTATCTCTGCCAATTACCATAAGTGTTAACTAGCGTTTCGTCTATTTCTATGTTTGAAATGTTCCTGTTCGTTTCAGTATAATTAAAATACAAACTCAGTTTTTTCGAGGAACGATGGGCAGCTTCTAACTTTGACATAGGTTAACTCGATTTTAATATCACTTATTGAACTGGTTCTAACAATTACCGTACCATTATTGATGATACAATCATTGCCTTATAAGGTAATACTATACCTAGTCTCCTATAACGGAAGTATATTCATCCGACTTGTGTACTCCAGCATTGGATTATTCTGATTCATTGATACGTAGCTTCAACTGGTTATTGTATCTCCACACTAATCACAATTGCCCCTGCCAATTACCCTTGGTGTTAACTAACGTCTCATCTATTTCAATGTCTCAATCATTTTAAAGGGTGCTCTGTCTGTCGATGAATATTATGAAGCGGCTCTCTCTCACAGAAGTAAATTCGATACATATATGAATAAATTAATGAATTCTACCAATTACCATACAATTTTTAAGTTGCAATCGCCATCATAAAAGGTAACATTGTTCTTTATTCTTCTCTTGAAGAACTCTGTCCATCTGAGTTTTGTACTCCCCCACTGAATTATTCTGATTGTCGTCCATGTATGTATGTAGGTATGTACGTGTATATGTGTGTATTTGTATGTGTACATGTATATGTATTTGTTTATATATGTACGTGCATGTATAAGTATATTTGTATGAATATATAGGTGTTGGTATAGATTTAATGGTATATTGTGTATTCCATTCGGTTTCATGAAGGACAAGCCAGCCGCCTACCAGAGATGAGCTGCGATGTATTCATTAATTTTGGATTTATCAATCTCATGCCCATGAGCTTCTCACTTAAATTAATAGCACATATTGTGAAAACTGTTTTGCTACACGAAGTAAATACAAATCGGCCGCCGACAGGAGATATGCTTCACAAATTCATTTTTATTTCTCGCTTCGCTAATTCAAATACAGTATTTTTTAAATAAGTTTGATGTGTTGGACCTAAGTATTGAAAACCCGTTGCTAGACGACGTAAATAAACAATTTGATAAAAATAATAATAATAATAATTGCACTGTCAAGGGAAGTGACTCCATTCCAACAGCAGCCCCGAGAACCATGTCCACTTCCCCTCCGAGCTGAGATCGTTGTAGGGTGATGACTTTGTTTACGGAACCGCCCCGAGACCAATTCCTATTCGCCTTACAGCCATTAAACCTCCGAGGGAAGTGACTTCATTCCTGTAGCAGCCCCGAAAACTCTGTCCGCTTCATCTACGAGCCGAGATCATTGCAGGGTAGTGAATTTGTTCTTGGAGCCGCCCCAGGAGCGATTTCGCAGTTTCTTACAAGCAATGTCGCTCCAAGGGAGTGCTTCATTTCCTACAGCTGCTCCGAGAACTCAGTCAACTTCATCTACGAGTCGATATCAATGTAGGAGAGTTTTTTTGTTTGCGGAGCCGCCTCGAGACCGATTTCCATTTGCCTGACATCCATTGCATCTCCAGGGGAAGTGATTTCATTCCTGCAGCTGCTCCGAGAACTCTGCCCACTTCATCTACAAGCCGATATTATTATAGGGGAGTTACTTTGTTCTCAGAGCCGCCTTGAGACCGATTTCCATTTGCCTTACAGCCATTGCACCTCCAGGGGAAGTGATTTCATTCCTGCAGCAGCCCCGAAAACCTTGTCCACTTACCCTATGAGCTGAGATCGTTGTAAGGTAGCACTTTGCTCACGGATCCGCGCTGAGACCGATTTCTATCCGCCTTATAGTCATTGCACCTCCAAGGGAAGGGACTTCATTCCTGCAGCAGCCCCGAGAACTCTGTTCACTTCATCTACAAGCCGAGATCATTGTAGGGTAGTGACTTTGTTCCCGGAGCCACCCGTGAGTGATTTCAAAGTTCCTTACAAGCATCGCTACTCCGAGAAATTGATTTCATTCCTGCAGCAGCCCCAAGAACCATGTTCACTTTCCCTACGAGCTGAGATCATCGAAGGCGAGTGACTTTGTTCGCGGGGATGCGCCAAGACCGATTTCCATCTGCCATAATACCATTGCACCTCCAATGGAGTGACTTCATTTCTGCAGCAGCACCGAGAACCCTGTCTACTTCATCTACGAGCCGAAATCATTGTGGGAGAGTGACTTCGTTCTCCACGCCGCCTCGAGACCGATTTCCATTAGCCTTACAGTCATTGCACCCCAGGGAAAATGACTTCATTCCTGCAGCAGATTAGAGAATCATGTCCACTTCCCTTGGAGCCGAGATCGTTGCAGGGTAATGATTTTGTTCCCGGAGCCGCCACGAGACCGATTTCCATCCGCATTACAGTCATTGCACTTCAAAGGGAAGTGACTTAATTTCTGCAGCAGCCCCGAGAACTATGTCTAATACCCCAACGAGCTGAGATCGTTGTAGAGTAGTGACTTTGTTCATGGAGCCACAGCAAGACCGATTTTCATTTGCCTTACAGCCATTGCACCGCCAAAGAAGGTGACTTCATTCTTGCAGCAGCCATGTTAACTCTGTCCACTTCGTCAACAAGCCGATATCATTGTAGGAGAGTTACATTGTTCTCGGAGCCACCTCGAGACCGACTTCCATTTACCTTACAGCTATTGCACCTCCAGGGGAAGTGATTTCATTCCTGCAGCAGCCCCGAGAACCTTGTCCACTTACCCTACAAGCTGAGATCGTTGTAGGGTAGGGACTTCGCTCTCGGATCCGCGCCGAGACCGATTTCCATTTGCGTTACAGTCATTGCACCTCCAAGGGAGTGACTTCATTCCTGCAGCAGCCCCTTGGACCATATCCAGTTCCCTTCCGAGCCGGAATCATTGTATGGTAGTGACCTTGCTCCCGGATCCGAGCAGAGACCGATTTCCATTTGCCATACAGTTATTACACCTCCAGAGGAAGTGACTTCATTCCTGCTACAGCTCCGAGAACTCTGTCCACTTCATCAACGAGAAAAAGATAATTGTAGGAGAGTGACCTTGTTCTCGGAGCCACCCTGAGAGCGATGTCAAAGTTCCTTACAAGCATTGCCACTTCATGCGAGTGACTTCATTACCGCAGCAGCGCCAAGAACAGTGTCCACTTTCCTTACGAGCTGAGATCGTTGTAGGGTAGTGACTTTTTCTCTGAGCCACAGCAAGACCGATTTCCATTTGCCTTGCAACAATTGCCTTTCCACGGGAGTGACCTGATTCCTGCAGCAGCTGCGAGAACTCTGTCCACTTCATCTACGGAAAAAAGATCACTGTGGTAGAGTGACCTTGTTCTCGGTGCCGCCCTGAGAGCGATATCAAAGTTCCTTACAAGCTTTGCCAATCCAAGGGAGAAATTTCATTCCTGCAGCAACGCCGAAAACCATGTCCACTTCCCCTACGAGCTGAGATCGTTGTAGGGTAGTGACTTTGATCTCGGAGCCGCAGCAAGACCGATTACCATTTGCCTTACAACAATTGCCCCTCCACGGGAGTGACTTGATTCCTGCAGCAGCTCCGAGAACTCTGTCCACTTCATCTACGAGCCTAGATTATTATAGGCAAGTTACTTTGTTCTCGGAGCCGCCTCGAACCGATTTCCATTTGCCTTACAGCCATTGCACCTCCAGGGGAAGTGACTTCATCCCTGCAGCAGCCCCAAAAACTCAGTCGACTTCCCCTACTAGCCGAAATCATTGTAGGTTAGTGACCTTGTTCACGGAGCCCCGTCGAGACCAATTTCCATAAGCCTTGCAGCTACTGAACCTCCAAGGAAAGTGACTTTATTCCTGCAGCAGCCCGAGAAAAATGTCCACTTTGTCGACGAGTCAAGTTCATTGTAGGGTAGTGACATTGTTCTCGGAGCCGCCACGCGACCAATTTCTATTTGCTTGACAGTCATTGCACCTCCAAGGGAAGTGACTTCATTCCTGCAGCAGCCTGAGAACCATGTTTGCTACCACTCCGAGCCGAAATCGTTTTAGGAGAGTGACGTTGTTCATGGAGCCGCCCTGAGAGCGATATCAAGTTCCTTACAAACATTCCCACTATATGAAAGTGACTTCATTCCTGCAGCAGCGCCAAAAATCATGTCCACTTCATCTACGAGCTAAGATCGTTGTAGGGTAGTGACTTGTTCACGGAGCCGCAGCGATACCGATTACCATTTGCCTTACAACAATTGCCCGTCCACGGGAGTGACTTGATTTCTGCAGCAGCTCCGAGAACTCTGTCCACTTCATCTACGAGCCTAGATTATTATAGGCAAGTGACTTTGTTTCCGGAGCCGCCACGAGACAGATTTCCATTTGCTTTACAGCTATTGCAACTCCAAGGGAAGTGACTTCATACATGCAGCAGCCCCGAAAACTCTGTCCATTTCATCGACAAGCCGAGAACATTGTAGGGTAGTGACTTCGTTCTCGGCGTCGCCCCGAAGATGATTTCAAAGTTCCTTACAAGCATTGCCACTCCATGGGAGTGACTTCATTCCTGCAGCAGCGCTGAGAACAATGTCCACTTCCCCTGCTAGCTGAAATCGTTGAAGGTTAGTGACTTTGTTCTCGGAGCTGCGATATGACCGATTTCCATTTGCCTTGCAGCCGTTGAACCTCCAAGGGAGTGACTTCGTTCTGGCAGCTGCTCCGAGAACTCTGTCTCCTTTATCTACGAGCCGATATCATTTATGAGAGTTAATTTGGTCTCGAAGCCGCCGTGGGAGGGATTTCGTAGTTCCTTACAAGCATTGAGACTCCAAGAGAGTGACTTCATTTATGCATTAGCCCCGAGAACCATGCCCACTTCCCTATGAGCTGAGATCGTTGTAGCGCAGTGACATTGATCTCGGACCCGCCCAGAGACCGAATTCCATTTGCCTTACAGATATTGCAGCCCCAAGGAAGTGACTTCATCCCTGCAGCAGCCCCGAGAACCTTGTCCACATACCCTACGAGCTGAGATCGTTGGCTTACAACATTGCATCTCCAAGGGAAGTGACTTCCTTCCTGCAGCAGCAACAAGAACTAAGGCGACTACCCCTACAAGCCGAGATCATTGTAGGGTAGAGACATTGTTCTCGGAGACGCGCCGAGACCGATTTCCATTTGCCCCACAGATATTGCACCTCCAAGGGAAGCGACTTCATTCCTGCACCAGCGCCGAGAACCACGTCCACTTCCCTTCCTAGCTGAGATCGTTTTAATGTCGTGACTTTGATCTCGAAGCAGCCCCGGGAGCGATTTCAAAGTTCCCTACAAGCATTGTCACTTCAACTCTGTCCACTTCATCTACGAGCTGAGACCATTGTAGGCGAGTGACTTTGTTCTACGAGCGGCCTCGAGACAGATTTCCTTTTGCCTTACAGTCATTGCACCTCCAAGGGTATTGACTTCATTTTTACAGCAGATCCGAGAGCCATGTCCACTCCCCAAACGAGCTGAGATCTTTTTAAGGAAATGACTTTGTTCGCGCATTCGCACCGAGACCGATTTCCATTCGCCTTACAGCCATCGCACCTCCTAGGGAAGTGACTTCATTACTGCAGCAGCCTCGATAACTCAGTCCACTTCATCTACCAGCCGAGATCATTGTAGGGTAGTGACTTTGTTCTCGGAGCCGCCCTGACTGCGATTTAAAAGTTCCTTCCCAGCATTGTCACTCCAAGGGAGTGGCCGATTTCCATTTGCCTTAAAGCTATTGCACCTCCAGGGGAAATGACTTCATTCCTGCAGCAGCCGCGAAAACCATGTCCACTTCCCCTACGAGCCGAGATTGTTGTAGGGTAGTAACTTTGTTCACGGAGCCGCCCCGCGAGCAATTTCATCATTCCTTACTAGCATCGTCACTCCACGGGAGTGAATTCATTCCTGCAGCTGCTCCGAGAACTCTGTCCGCTTCATCTACGAGCCGATATCATTGTAAGAGAGTTACTTTGTCCGCGAAGCCGCCTCGAAACCGATTTCCATTTTCCCCACAGCTATTTTACCTCCAGGGAAGGGACTTGATTTCTGCAGCAGCCACGAGAACCTTCTCCACTTTCCCTACGATCTGAGACCGTTGTAGGAATTGACTGCGTTTTCGGAGCCGCCCCGAGAGCGATTTCCAATCGCCTTACAACAATTGCAATTTCACGGGATGTGACTTTATTCATGCAGCAGCCACGAGAACCTCGTCCACTTCTCCTACGAGCGGAGATCATTGTAGGGTAGGGACTTTGTTCTGAGAGCCGCGCCAAGACCGATTGCCACTTGCCTTACAGTCATTGCACCTGAAAGACTGTAAGGCAAGTGACTGAATTCTTGCAACCCCGAAAACTTTGTCCACTTCATCTACGAGCAGATATCATCGTAGGAGAGTTATTTTTGTTCGTGAAGCCCCCCGAGAACGATTCGCATTTGACTCATAGCTATTGCACCTCCAGGGAAAGTGACTTTATTCCTGCAGCAGCCCCGAGAATCTTGTCCACTTCCCCTACGAGCTGAGATCGTCGTAGGGAACTGACTTTGTTCTCGGCGCCGCCCCGAGAGCGATTTCAAAGTTCCTTACAAGCATCGCCACTCCAGGAGAGTGAATTCACACCCGGAAGTAGCCCCATGAACCATGTCTACTTCCCCTCCGAGCCGAAACCATTGTAGGGTAGTGATTTTGCTCGCGGATCCGCGCTGAGAGCGATTTCCATTTGCATTACAGGTATTACACCTTCAGGGAAGTGACTTCATTCCTGCAGCAGCTCCGAGAACTTTGTCCACTTCATCTACGAAAAAAAAATCATTGTATTATAAGTGACCTAGTTCTCGAAGCCGCCCTGAGAGCGATATCAAAGATTCTTACAAGCATTGCCGGTCCAAGGGAGTGACTTCATTCCTGCAGCAACGCCGAGAACCATGTCCACTTCCACTACAAGCTGAGATCGTTGTAGGGTTATGACTTTGTTTCCGGAGCCGCCCCGAGACCGATTTCAATTCGCCTTACAGCTATTGCACATCCAAGGGAAGTGAACTCATTCCTGAAGCAGCCCGAGAACCCTGTCCACTTACCCTACGAGTTGAGATCATTGTAGTGTATTGAGATTGTTCTCGCAGACGCGCCGAGACCGATTTCCATTTGTTTTACAGATATTGCACCTCCAAGAAAAGTGACTTCATTCCTGCAGCAGCCCCGAGAAATCTGTCCACTTCATCTACGGACCAAGATCATTGTAGGGTAGTGACTTTGTTCTTAGAGCCGCCCCGAGAGCGATTTCAAAGTTCCTTACAAGCATTGCCACCTCAAGGGAGTGACTTTATTCCTGTACCAGCCCTGAGAACCGTATCAACTTCCCCTACAAGCCGAGATCGTTGCAGGGTAGGAATTTTGTTCACGGAGCCGCACCGAGACTGATTTCCATTTGCCTTACAGTCATTGCACCTCCAAAGGAAGTGACTTCATACCTGCAGTAGATCCGAGAACTCTGTCCACTTCATCTAAGAGCCGAGATCATTGTAGGGTAGTGACTCTGTTCCCGGAGCCGCCCTGAGAGCGATTTAGAAGTTCCTTACAAGTATCGCTACTCCAAGGGAGTGACTTCTCTCCTGCAGCAGCTCCGAGAACTTTTTTCACTTCATCTACGAGCAGAGATCATTGTAGGTGAGTTACTTTGTTCTCGAAGCCACCCCGTGAGCGATTTCAAAGTTCCATACAGCATTGCCACTCCAAGGGAGTGATTTTATTACTGCAGCAGCCCCGATAACCATGTCCACTTCCTCTACGACCTGAGATCGTTGTAGCGTAGTGAATTTGTTCTCGGAGTCGCGTTAAGACCGATTTCCATTTGTCTCACAACCATTGCACCTCCAAAGGAGTGACTTCATTCCTGCAACAGCTCCGAGAACTCTGTCCACTTCATCTACGAGCCGATATCATTGTAGGAGAGTTGCTTAGTTCACGGAACCGCCACCGAGAGCGATTTCAAAGTTCCTCACAAGCATTGCCACTCAAGAGGAGTGACTTCATTCCTGCAGCAGCACCGAAAACCATGTCCACTTCCCCTACGAGCTGAGATCGTTGTAGGGTAGTGACTTTGTTCACGGAGCCTAAGCAAGACCAATTGCAATTTGCCTTACAACCATTGCAACTCCAAGTGAGTGATTCATTCATGCAGCAGCTACGAGAACTCTGTCCACTTCATTTACGAGCCGAGATCATTGTGGGGTTGTGACTCTGTTCTAGGAGCCGCCCTGCAAGCGATTTCAAAGTTCCTTACAAGCATTGTATTTCCATAGGCGTTACTTCATTCCCGCAGCTTCACCGAGCACCATGTTTACTTTCTCAACGAGCTGAGATCATTGTAGGGTAGTGACACTGTACTCGAAGCCCCCCGCGAGCAATTTCAAACTCCATTACAAGCATCGCAACTCCAAGAGAGATACTTCATTCCTGCAGCTTTACTGAGAACTTTGTCCACTTCATCTACGAGCCGATATCATTGTAGGAGAGTTACTTTGTTCTCGGGACCACCAAGAGACCGATTTTTGTTTGCTTTACAGCTATTGCACCTCCAGGGGAAGTGACTTCAATCCTGCGCAGCCCCGAGAACCTTGTCCACTTACGCTACGAGCAGAGATCGTTATAGGGTAATGACTTTGTTCACGAAGCCACCCCGAGACCGATTTCCATTTGTCTTACAGCTATTGCACCTCTAGGGGAAATGACTTCATTCCTGCAGCAGTCATGAGAACCATGTCAACTTTTCCTACGAGCCGAGTTTATTGTAGAGTAGTGACATTGTTTTCGGAGCCACGACGAGACGATTCGGATTTGCCTTACAGCCATTGCAACTCCACGGGAAATTATTTCATTCCTGCAGCAGCCTCGAGATTTATGTCCATTTCCCCTACGAACTGAAATCGTTGTAGGGTAGTGATCTTGTTCTCGGAGCCGCCCCGTGACCGATTTCAGTTTTCTTTTACAGCTATTGCACCTCCAAGAGAAGTGACTTCCTTCTTTCAGCAGCCCCGAGAACTCAGTCCACTTCATCGACGAGTCGAGATCATAGTAGGGTAGTTATTTTGTTCTTGAAGCCGCCCCGAGGGCGATTTTAAAGTTCCTAACAAACATTGCCACTCCAGGGGAAGTGACATCATTCCTACATCAGATACGACAACCATGCTCACTTCCCATACGAGCTTAGATCGTTGTAGGGTAGTAACTTTGTTCTCGGGATCACCCCGAGACCGATTTACATTTGCCTTACAGTTATAGCACCTCCAGGGGAAGTGAATTCATTCCTGCAGCAGCACCGAGAACATTGTCCACTTACCCTACGAGCTGAGATCGTTGTAGGGTTGTGACTTTTTTCACGGAGCCACGCCGATACTGATTTCCATTTGCCTTACAACCATTGCACCTCCAAGGGAAGTTACTTCAGTCCTGCAACAGCTCCGAGATCTTGGTACACTTCATCTACGAGCCGAGATCATTGTAGGCGAGTGACTTTGTTCGCCGAGCCGCCTCGAGTCAGATTTCCATTTGCCTCACAGTCATTGCAATTCCAAGGGAATTGACTTCATTCCTGCAGCAGATCCTAGAGCCATGTTCACTTCCCAACGAGTTGAGATCGCTGTAGGGTAAGAACTTTGTTCGCGTAGCCGCCCCGGGACCGATTTATATTCGCCTTACAGCTATTGCACCACCAAGAGAAGTGACTTCATTCCTGCAGCAGCCCCGAAAACTCTTTCCACTCCATCGACGAGCCGAGATCATTGTAAGGTAGTGACTTAGTTCGCGGAGCCGCCCCGCGAGCGATTTCAAAATTCCTTACGAGCATTGCCACTCCAGGGGAAGTGACTTCATTCGTGCAGCGCTCCGAGAACTATGTCCACTTCATCAACGAGCGATATTATTGTAGGCGAGTTACTTTGTTCT
Organism: Gammarus roeselii; assembly: GCA_016164225.1. NCBI lineage: Eukaryota > Metazoa > Arthropoda > Malacostraca > Amphipoda > Gammaridae > Gammarus > Gammarus roeselii. The sequence goes on from SDVV010031371.1 coordinate 11,124, forward strand.
CGGAGCCGCCCCGAGACTGATTTCCATTTGCCTTACAGCTAATACACCTCCAGGGTGAGTGATTTCATTCCTGCAGCAGTCCGAGAACCCTGTTCACTACTCTACGAGCAAAGATCGTTGAAGGGTAGTGACTTTGTTCTCGGAGCCGCGCCGAGACCGATTTCCATTTGCTTTACAGATATTGCAACTCCAAGGGAAGTGACTTCATTCCTGCAGCAGCCCCGAGAACTCCGTCCACTTCATCCACGGACCGAGATCATTGTAGGGTAGTGACTTTGTTCGCGGAGCCGCCCCGCGAGCGATTTCAAAATTCCTTACGAGCATTGCCACTCCAGGGGGAAGTGACTTCATTCGTGCAGCGCTCCGAGAACTATGTCCACTTCATCAACGAGCGATATTATTGTAGGCGAGTTACTTTGTTCTCGGAGCCGCC
>SDVV010031372.1:0-11556 GCA_016164225.1 Gammarus roeselii
AGCAGGCGTTGGGAAGAAGAGACATGAATGTGGAGGTGGCGAGAGAGCGTGCAATGAACAGGCGTGAGTGGAAAATGGTTGTGAATGGTTGATTTTGACGCTGCTCTGATGTGCTTTCCCGCCCTTGGCATCCCGCTGTCGGGATGGTCGTGGGTGGGGGGGGCCCGGCCATTATGACGCGGCGGGGGTAAACCAGTGACAACTGTCGGGCCCTGCTGCTGACGACGGTTCCTCGGTGCATTCGGGACCCAGAGTGTAAGTTGAGGGGCTACCGGCCGGACCCTTTAGCACAAAAGGGCTAAGTTGTGTGAGTGTGAGCGTGTGAGGGTGTGAGGTGCGCCTTGCCGTCGGCCACCCCCCTTTCTGGGGGATGCGGCCTAGTATCTGTATCTGTATGATGAATATTAGAAGCTGCGCCCCATATTGCATTACAATAAATTAAATATGGATATACAAAGATATAATACAGTTTAACTAACACACGTTCCGGAACACATTCTCTGAGCTTAAAAAATATACCAACACTTTTTGATAGTTTTGCACACATTTTCCTCTCATGTACACCAAAAGACATTCTGTGATCAATTGTTACACCCAAAAACTTAACATTTTCACAAAAGCTTATAATTGTATCGTCAAATCGAACTTTAGATGCGTGGTCAACATCGTTTAATTGGTTTGTAAATAACACAGCATTTTTTCTTTCAACATTAAGGGAGAGCCTATTAGTGACCATCCAGTTCCTAACATTAACAAGCTCCAAAGTGACTACCGCGATCAAATGATCACACCTCTTATTAGTTAAAGACAAGGTTGTATCATCAGCGAACAATATAGTTGACAATACTTTAGAAACATTAGGCAAGTCATTAATGTAAAGCAAAAAGAGAAGTGGGCCCAGAACAGAGCCCTGGGGGACACCAACGTTAGCAGATACTAACGTATTGCAGCGAGAGCTTATTCGTAAGGGAGGAAGGGCTGCATGGGTTGTTGGTTAACTTCCTAGTCTCGAAACAGTATTGCAGCGAGAGCTTATTCGTAAGGGAGGAAGGGCTGCATGGGTTGTTGGTTAACTTCCTAGTCTCGAAACAGTATTGCAACGAGAGCTTATTCGTAAGGGAGGAAGGGCTGCATGGCTTGTTGGTTAACTTCCTAGTCTCGAAACAGTATTGCAGCGAGAGCTTATTCGTCGGGGAGGAAGCCGAAGCTCATTAGCTAGCAGGATTCAATGATGTTACAGAGAAGATATTTCCTGTCAGCTTTCGGCAACGGGTCTTCATGGCTGTAATGTAAGATCGCCACGTGTGTTCAGGGTCCCACACGACACTCAGAAGCACGATGGAATCTTCGTTAGGACTGGTTTTGCTGTCGACCGGGACGGAAATAAAATGCTACTAGTTGTAGAAGACAAAAATCGGAATCCGTTCAAGAAAAGCCAGTTCTCGACTTGGTTTACACTTTTGAAGTTGGTGTTGAATTGGTAAAAGGATGAGAGGTTTGTAGCTTATTAGTTAGTCGTCCTTGAATAATGAATAGAGCAGTCTCTCTTCACGGGGGAGGATGTCTGCCAGCTCATCAACTTACAGGATAAAAAGAGTGACACTAAAGATGCTCGCCTGAGGGACGCCCATTTCCTAGGGAAAGAGTGAGTCACTCTTTCCCTTCTACCAAGTCTTTCCGAAAGACTTAGTAGAAGGTCTCTCAGGTTCTTGCAGTGGTGAGTGGGGATCTTTCATGATGCCCTATACCCAGGTTGTGTAATAGGTTATTTCAAGGTCGAAAAAAATAGAAACCACATGTTGCGCTCGGACGAAAGTGTGTCGAAGTTCTGATGCTAGTTTCATGATGTGATCTGTCGTGGAGTGGCGCTTCCAGCCACCGCACTGGATTTTATTGAGGCCTGCATGTATTTCCAGGTAGTCGACATAGCGCGAGGTAATCATTCTTTCCATCGCGCAAGTTAATCATTATTTTCATTGAGCTACGTTGGCCATCGTGGCGTTTCCCGGATTGGTTACAGATTCCCTTCAAAGGTCTGGGAAAAATGCACATGAATACATTCAAATGAACACTTTTAGGAAGTACTCGAGGGCACCTTCAGGGAGATGTTTCCTCATACTGAGGTGCACATGGTCCGACCCAGGTGAAGTTGAACACTTTCAGGAAGCACTCGAGGGCACCTACAGAGAGATGTTTCCTCACACTGAGGTGCACCCGGTCCGACCCAGGTGAAGTTGAACACTTTCAGGAAGCACTCGAGGGCACCTTCAGGGAGATGTTTCCTCATACTGAGGTGCACCCGGTCCGACCCAGGTGAAGTTGAACACTTCCAGGAAGTACTCGAGGGCACTTTCAGGGAGATGTTTCCTCATACTGAGATGCACCCGGTCCGACCCAGGTGAAGTTACATGGGTATGATCAGATTTCGGGAACGAGGAATGGTTCATTGTAAACAGATCGTTTGTAGGAGTAACGTCAACTAGTTCATTTTCTCTTGATGCCTGTTCATGTTGAAAAGCAGCTTTGTTATCTATGGTTTGGGATATCTGGCTGAAACTCTGTGCAAGTTTGTCAGATGTTGCCTAATAGGAAGCATAAATGGTACCTGCTCTGAAAAGATGTGGATGGAAGGATCGGGGCGTCTCGAGATACTTCTGATTTAAACCCACACTTGGTTGAGGGAGATGTTCCGATTGTTAGTGTCGACCGATTGGGTCCAGCTTTCTCGCTTCTACTCAAATGTAAGTGCAGAGATCTCTTTACTCGCCCGGCAACAACGTTGTCGATACGTTGGATTGCATGTTTTACTGCTGCGATTATTATTTCAGCTATTGTTAGCGTTTCATCGGCGAGTTTTTATCAAAGGTGTGTAGTAGCACAAAGATTTCTTAACGATCAGTATTAGCACCAAAATAACCAAAAAAAAACAGAGTTGAACCCAGGTAGAAAATTTGCCGAGAGTTGTTGGCTGGCAGCACGCGTGCACGAACGAGACAACACATGGCGGGAACCAGACTAAAGATCCCCCAGCCGTTCACTCTCAATCACTGATCCTGTGCCAAATATTCCATTAGAGCTTTCTCGATACTTTTGTCGTCATTTGGAGGAAATTCGCAATCAGATTTTAATTTTTTTGGACAAACCAGCTCGGTGGCCGAGTGGGTAGCGTGTTGGGCTCTCTTTACATTAGACTTCCGTTGGGAGCTGGAGGTTGTAGTTTCGAGCCTACTTGACCCCGAGTGAGATATTCTGGCCGGGCTCTTCAATGGTTAAATGCCAGCTCATAAACGCCGTGGGCAAAAAAGACCATCAGGTGGCAGCTACGCTGCAACACGCTGCATAAGCAAAAAAATCAAATTATAAATTACTAATTACATACGACTATTAATCTGAGGAGTTGGCGAAGTGCGTCCGCCCTTGGCTGTAGTTACAGCCCGTCAATCAATCGGTTAATATTCCACAGCCTTGCTAACAGCCACGAAACTGCATCTTAACATCACAGCGATGCTGTCTCTTTATGCGCGAGGAACTTCTTCATATACATTTGTCAGTAACAATTTTCAGTGAAATATTCATGATGAAGGAATAAAAAAATTGTTTACCGTAAAAAAACATTTTTGAATGAGTTTCGATGTTGGTCCAAGAATTACAACGAACGGAGAGACAGACGTACATCCACTTTCTCTTTCTCAGGGTCCGAAATTCTTCCTAGTGATACATGACACTGATCATACTGCTTGGAAATACTCCTGCTTGAAATACTTGACGCTAAGACAAACACAAAATAACAAGCTCACTTACTTTTCATCCTTCTCGTAGCGCTGACGAACTTCTTGCGGTAGGTGGACTTTGTTGGTGGCCATTATAACAATTGCTGGCGTAAAACACGGTGAAGAAACTTCAAAAACAGTGGCAGATTACTCTAACCTAACTCAAGTGTCCTGAAAACAAATATTCAGATTAGATTAAAAGCTTATCATGACTGTAGCTCCGATGAAAGGTCTAAATTAGATTAGATTAGATTAAGGTCTCATCTCCACCGGAACTCTGATGCGAGCCTAAGCGTGATCGCGCGTAGGATGAAAATTCGTGAATTTAGATAGGTTCGCACTCCAGTGCGTGTGGAAACAAACTTTTTCGAAATTATAGAGTTGTCTAGAACCTTTGATTGTGGTACGTGTGTACGCTAGTACAGACGGGAATAAATCTTTCTTTGTAACCAAAAGAACCAAATGAAGACTTTATACACTCTTTAGATAACTCTTTCTTTCAGTGCTACATGGTAAACATGCATAAGTACATAGTAGGGTGGAATGTTTGATTTGATTCAAGCCTCATATCCACAAGAGCCTCAACGCAAAGAAGGGTGGACGAATTATTACATTTGTACCGCTATCTAACATGTACACTGCTTCGTAGAGGCCGGTATGTTTACTAAAAGCGATTAGCTTTCTCCTGTAAGTGGGGTCACTGAGTAGGCTTCGTATCGTAAAATTATGATTTAAGGAAACTCGTCGAGCTGTCGCAAGTGCGTTGCACTACATCAGGAAGGGTTTCACCCTGATTGCCACCTGGTGGCAACAGGGGCATGGTGGCGCGTCTGGTCCCATGTCTACGTCCATTAGGTGGTTGTGAGCTATCCTCAGTTCAGTGCATAAGCGGTTCATGATCACTTGGTCTCTTCTGCTGGAGAACTTGATTTTCCATTCTCCGACTGAGGGTTTGACTGAAAGCATTTCTTGTCCACTCTGTTGCCACATTTCATCCCATCGGGATGTTACAAGGGAGTTGATGATGGAGAACCAGTCCCGGTAATGTATTGCGATAAATTGTTCTTCATGAGTCGACGCCAGTTTAGCAAGCAAGTCGGCGAGCTCGTTTCCTCTTATCCTCACGGGCCCAAGGATCCAGCAGAATTCAACCCCATGACCCGTCTCGGACATTTTAGAGATCGTGCTGCATTTTCACGCAGAACATTGTGTTTGCATTGACAAAGTTTTGAGCAGAATGAGGGCACTCAGACTGAAAATACGACAAGTTTGGGGAGACAATCTGTTTTTGCAATGGACAAAGCTAATAAGAGTGCTTGAAGCTCTGCAGAGAACACAAAGGCCTCTTGTAGGAAGGTAACCGAGCGTGAGGTATCACCGCACACAGCGGCCTCCCACTCCGTCCGCTGTTTTGGAGCCGCCAGTGTATACATGGCGGTGCTATGAGAATTGTTCCTTGAGTAGTCTCAGAAAATCCTGTCTGTACGTTATGGTTGGTCTAGTTGCTTGGCGTATCAACGAGAAAAACTCGATAGGAGAATGAAGATTTAATAGCCTCACGGATAACGTTTAGCGAGGGCAATAAGGTGTCCACGCGTTGGAAAAACGGTGGGCAAACATTCTCCTGAGCCGCGAGGAGGAGTTTATCGGAAATGTTCGTGATGAGGTCGAGTGCCGGGTGGTTGATTAGGCTCCTAGTCTCAAAATAGTATTGTAGTGAAAGTTTGTCTTGCCGGAGCGGGAGTGTAAGCTCGTTAGCAAGCACTTTCATGGATTCGACGAGAGTGGAACGGAACGCGCCTGTTGTGATACGCAGAGCGTTGTTTGCGATGGTCGAGAGAGTGGTTTTGGTTGCTGAACCATAAACAACGGCTCCGTAGTCAATGCGCGATCGTATTACTGCTCTGAAAACAACGTCATTCCGGTGTCCATGTCGGCACCGAACTTCAGGAATGTTACCGATTGGATAAGTCCCGTCGACCTTTTGCAGCATCTACAGGGCTGCAATGTGGGGCCTCCACGTGAGTTTAGGGTCCCACACAAGACCCAGGAATTTTATAGTTTCTTCATATACTAGAGTGGTGTTGTGCAGCGTTAGGGCTGGTTTCAGGTAAGCAGGGCACAAAGGTAAAGTACTTTTAGTTTTAGAGGGCGAGAATCGGAATCCGTCTACGGAAGCCCAGTTCTCGACTTGGCTTAGACACTTCTGGAATTCATATTGAATTGCTATAAGGCTAGGGTGTCTGTAGCGTATTTGTAGGTCGTCCACGTATAGTGATGAAATTAGTCTTCCGTCGTAAGGAAGAAAGTCGGCTAGCTGGTCAATTTTGAGGATAAAAAGTGACACTAAGGACGTTTCCACAGGAACGCCCATTTCTTACGGATACGACGGCGTCTGAGTGTCGCCCACCTTGACCCTGAAGGTGCAGTTTTGCAAAAAAATGTGGAATAAAACGTGGCAGCCGACCTCTTAAGCCTTTGCGGTGGAGATGCTTCATGATCTCGTATTTCCACACAGTGTCGTATGCTTTTTCAACGTCGAAAAATATGGAAACCAAATGTTCGCCTAGGACGAGAGCCTGTCTAATGTCTGATTCTAGTCGTACGATGTGGTCCGTTGTGGAGTGGTGCTTGCGGTTACCGCGCTGAATGTGCTCGACTCAACTAGGCGTGAGTTTATTATTCTTTCTTAGTCTTATAGGACGCTGGTAAGAGCAATGGGGCTAAAACTTGGCTCGTTGTGGCATTATCCAGGTTTGGCATCGGGATTAGTACGGATATCCGCCATTGATCGGGAAAAAGGAGTTTTAATACATTATATTGTACACTTTTAATAGATGTGTCATTATAGGCTCCCCCGTAGTGTGCGACCGTCACTGATTCAGGTAACTTAGCACGGCCTTGCGTGCGAAAAAAATAGTCTTATCACTTTGAAACACTTTGAAAAACTTTAGTTTCACATCTGCTTACAATTTTTATATTACAAATGAGCATCAACCGAGCAGAATATGAACCAGATAGCATGCTTAGTAAGGTTTTAAACAAATTTCATGTACATAAACAGAATGTGGACCCGGAGAAGCAGAAATGCTTCAAGGGCAACCTGCCTAGACCTAAACCAATCCTAACAGTCACCTAACAAAAGTGGTATGTCTTAAATTCTAGAAAAGTATCGATAGCATCGTTCACAATAAATTTGATACAAAAAAGCTCAGACAACTGTATTAATAATGTGAAACAAAATGTTGTTTAAGTTTGGATTTACACGTGAATAATGAAGTTGAAAATTTGATTATATTTGGAATGGAATTCCACAATTTGACACCCTTATAGACAATGGAGAATTGCGATTCGGCTTTACTGAACCTCGTATATTGAATGACTCTTGATTTCTTGTTGAGTGCAAATGTGCATCAGACTGGTGCTTTAAAGGTTCCAGGAGATGCCTATCATGGTCAAGATGAACAGTTTTATACGTATAGACAAGTACTTGACAGCTATGGAGATCCTCAATTTTAAGAATATTCATCGATTTGAAATAACTACTTGTGTGTCCTGTACAAGGGAGGTTATTTATGGCTCTACATGCTTCCTTTTGCATGACTACCATTTTACCGGTTATATTTCATGGCTTGCATACCAAGCCTCAATTTCATAGAAGAAATAGGGATAAACTAGGGAAAAATAAGATATTTTGAAAACTTCTGGGGGAAGGAAATATTTCAACTTATACAGGATACCAATTGATTTGCTTAGTTTAATTGAAATATAATCTACATGAGTTTTTAATGCAAGATGACGGTTGAGATGCATGCCAAGAAACTTAATGTGATTCACTTCACTAATCTTAGCCTTTCCCATTTTTAACGAGGGAATAACAATGTTACGTTTGAGAATGTAATAATTTTTTTTTATTAACATTCGTGCAAATTTTGTTTGTGTCGAGTATCGAGTAAATTACTTACAGATATCAATTCATTATTTACTTAAATCGCGATGTCCACATCCGTCTTTGAAAATGAGGCTGACAAGGTACTATCATCGGCAAATAGGATGTATTTGAATAGATTTGAGATATTTGGAAGATCATTTATAGAGATAAGAAAAAATAGTGGCCCTAAGATTGAGCCTTGAGGGACCCTATGACTAATATTGAGAAGATGTGCTTGACAGTAATTTATTACAGTGCATTGCTGTCTATTGAAGAGGTATGATCGAAACCAATCCAATGCTAGTCCTCGTACTCCATAGAAGCGTAACTTGGATAGTAAAATATTATGATCAACGCTATCGAATGCCTTCCGAAAGTATAACAATGTGGATAGTAAAACTTGATCTGAATCCAGATTTTGGTACAAAAAATTCATTTGGTCTAATATTGATTGCACAGTTATTTTTTTCTATTCCGAAACCCATATTGACCATGATAATGAATGTCTCGCTGCTCTAAATACTTATACAGTTGTTCGTACGCTATTTTTTCATTATTTTTTACTAAACATCGGCAATATTAAAATAGGTCTGTAATTGCTGATATTCTCAACTTCACAAGTTTTGAGAATTGGGACGACTCTCGCAATTTTAAGAGACTGAGGAAGTATACCGGATTCGAATGATCTATTTATTATTGATGCTAAAACAGGAGACACAATATCACACACGAATTTCATAACTTTAACAGGTACTGAGTTTATATCGCACTTCTTGTCCTTAAGAGACATAATAGAATTCCCTACACCTCGTGTGTTATAGCCTTAGGAAGTATTGTAATGGATTAAAAGGGCTATCGTTACAAGATTCAGCAATTGACTTACCAATACCAACATTAACTCCTTAAATACGTTGCCAATATCAACATCGTCCTCGTATCTAATGTCATTGTGCACAATAGTTTTAATAGAGTCTTCATTTTTATTTGTGCCTTAAGCGTGGAGAATTTTATTAATTAGATTGCAGGTTGCTTCCGTGTTATCTTAAAAGTTGTTAATTTATCTTTGAAATATTGGTTTTTAAATACTCTTAATTGATTTGTAACATAATTACTAAACATTTTAAACTCTCGTTCGGGGTATTTATTTTGCATGTAGAATATATAATATGCTTATCTTTTCTTAATACTTGAAAAAATAGCAGACGTGATCTATGGTTTCTGCTCAGATTTTTTAGACAAAGATTTTGTTTTGATGGAAAAGCAATGATTGGAACTTGAGTATGGCATATCAGATAAGCCTTCAATGGCATCGTCAGGATTTCTATTATCCATAATGTTTTGAAAATTATGATTACTCGAGTTGAATTGGATTGCTTTCAAAGACTCTTCGTTAATATTTCCAACATGGGACTTATTAGTAAAGCACTTCCTTTTTATTAAAAAAATGGGCAGGTGATTCGAAATATCTGACCGTATCATTCCAGAGAGGAACTCAAGAGGGGAAGTTGTGAATATGTTGTCAATTAGTGTACATGCAGCTGAATTTTTAGACATTCGAGTAGGCTTAGTAATCAGTCGAATAAGGGATAAAGTATTAAACAGTTGGTAAAATATAAGTTCCGGCATCGTTGTCGGAGTTGGGAAGATTGAAGTTGAAGTCACCACACAGAATAACGTCGTTTTTCTTGATATCGCCAGTTTATATAACAAAATCTTGAAGAGAGTCTATAAAACTATTACAATTGGCTGAGGGTGGCTTTTAAATGGGACATATAGTTAGTTTTTTTGGACTCTAAGCATATTTTGAGAAATAAAGATTAAATAAAAGGTAGGGACACAAAAATATGCGATAGCTTCTGAACTTTAGAGCAGCCACGAACATAACCAGTCACTCCTCTACCACGCGTAACGTTGATCCTCAAGAAATGAAATGACTGGTAGTTCCAAAAGTATAGAGAGATGTTACATTATTGTTGATAAACATATGAAAAAAAAAAATCAGTAGAAAACATTGACAAATGCTACAAAAACTAGAAAAATTTGCTGTATGACGACTAGTATTCAAGCATTGGGTGAGTAGAGCTACTGTGAATTATGACCATTCGTCTGCAACTAAAGAGCCAGAACTGTCGCTTATCTGTTTACTGAGCAGTTCATCAAGAGCTCGACGGTTGTTGACAGTGAATTTGCGGTATTGTTGACAGTGAATTTGCGTTATTGTTGACAGTGAATTTGCGGTATTAATGACAGTGAATTTGCGGTATTGTTGCCAGTGAATTTGCGGTATTGTTGAGTGAATTTGCGGTATTGTTGACAGTGAATTTGCGGTATTGATGACAGTGAATTCACGGTATTGTTGACAGTGAACTTGCGGTATTGTTGACAGTGAACTTGCGGTGTTGTTGATAGTGAATTTGCGGTATTGTTGACAGTGAATTTGTGGTATTGTTGACAGTGAATTTGCGGTATTGTTGAGTGAATTTGCGGTATTGTTGACAGTGAATTTGCGGTATTGATGACAGTGAATTCACGGTATTGTTGACAGTGAACTTGCGGATTTGTTGAGAGTGAATTTGCGGTATTGTTGACAGTGAATTTGCGGTATTGTTGACAGTAAATTTGCGGAATTGTTGACAGTGAACTTGCGGAATTGTTGACAGTGAACTTGCGGAATTGTTGACTGCCGTGACCTGCAGAACCAATCGTGGGTAGCCACAAACAAACACTACCCTCCTGAGACAGAGTTACCGAAAACATCGGGCTATTTCTTCTTGGCACGACGGAGCACGTCCATGATGGTGTTGCGAGTGGGCGTCAGAGATTCGTCCACAAAAAAATTATCAGGCTTCTTCTCTTTACGTCGCGTCGACACAGTTTAAAGATGACACTCCGTTTGTCAGGGCCTCGATCCCGTTTCCTGCCGTTCCTACTGAAATCAAGTACATATTTTAACTGTGGCATATTCTCGTACGAGAAAGAAAAAAGTTAACGCGTTTCTATGTAAATGTATTGTTATTTCTGTGCATAATGGGGTGGTTTTTGATTTGATTTGGGCCTCATTTCCACCAGAGCCTCAACGTGAGTCATAATAGGCTCCCCCGTAGGGCGCGACCGTCGTTGATTTAGGTAAGTCCGCACGGCCTCGCGTGCGAAAATTTTAGTTTTGTCAAGATGAAGTCGGTACATATTTTAATTGTGGCATATTCGCGTACTAGCGCGTACGAGAGAGTTCAGATTTAATGCGTATCGTCGTAAAATGTGTTGTTGTGTTGTTGTTCGTATAGTCCGGAGTGTTTTCCGAAAGCGATAAGCTTTTTACGGTAGGTTGGGTCCGTGAGTAGGCTTTGTAGGTTGCACGGGGGATCTAGGAACGCTCGTCGGGCTGCCGCGAGTGCGTTGCAATCCATCAGTAAGTGTTTCACGCTGATAGCCACTTGGTGGCAACAGGGGCAAGGTCGCGCGTTTGGTCCTACGTCGACATTCATCAGGTGGTTGTGAGTTTTCCACGTGTGTCCCGTGCACAAGCGGTTGATGAACACTTGGTCTTTTCTGTTGGTGAACTTCGTTTCCCATTCTCCGACTGAGGGTTTGACTGAAAGCATCTTTTGTCCACTCTGCTGCCACATTTCATCCCATCGGGATATTATATGGGAGTTGATGATAGGGAACCAGTCCCGGTAATGTATTGTAAAAAATTGTTCTTGGTGAGTAGATGCAAGTTTAGCAAGCGAGTCCGCAAGTTTGTTTCCTCTTATTCCCGCGTGCCCGGGGATCCAGCAGAACTCCACTGCCTGACCCGTCTTGGTCATCACAAAGAGATCGTGCTGCATCTTACGTAGAACAGGATGTTCATAA
>SDVV010031373.1:0-11556 GCA_016164225.1 Gammarus roeselii
TATCGTGGACGACTCTGGACGAGTCTGGAAACATGTTTGTATCAGTCACACATTCCACAACGCCAATACCCGAATCAAGCATACTGTAGAATAGGATTAGGCGCATGCGGGCCACAGGTTCACTTTCGTTGCCGGTCTGGACCAGATCGCAGTTTTCTGTTTGATCATTCGCTGCAGTGAAAGAAAATGACACCACATTTGACATATTTTATAGCTTCTCTAAATTTTGTACGGTTTCTGTTGTGTATTGGAGATACTTGACGAGTATTCGGGAAACATTCAATCACTATATAACGTTCTCAGAAATTCTGCTGCTAAAGAGCTCTGTCAGGCTACAGTTAAATACGCATCTGGTCGTCATTGAGCAATAATTATGCCTGATACGAATGTTTTCGAATTTTGAGATATTAAAAAAAAAAATGTGGCAGGCTTTATCGAACAAAATTTCCCGTTTTGTTTGTTGATATCAGATGACACACTCATCACTTGATCAACAACGCTCAGTTTAATGTTCAGTTCATCTTTTAACAATGATCAGAAACTCACTATGATTAACGTTACACGCTTTGAGGGCGCCGTGTTGTTGAAACGGAAATTAAAGTTGAATGAAATACATATCAGGACGTAAAATGTTTCACACAATTTGAATTACAGCGACTGGTGCAAAATAGGCCTCATTATAATAGGCCTTTCAAAAGTTGTTAGTGAGCTGTTCCCGTACGTTTGATTTGCACGTAAATAAGTGGCTAGTCGTTAGGCGTGTTTCTCAGGACAATCTGAACAACCAGTTCCCTATTCATACAACAAATTTTACCGTCAGAGAAGAGCTTCTATGTTTAATTTTACACTTCTATTTTTGATCCTCCAAGTATCAGAGAGATGGAAAATATATTTATTCGCGTTGAAGTGATCCCCGTGCCTTCAAGTTCATATGTACTGCTTGCTACAATAAAATACGTACTCAACGAATCGAAATGAGTTCTAAATTGAATTATGATGCAGCAGTTATACATCGTATGCATATTCTTTGAATAAGCGTTTAAAATAGTAATCATTATAATAATAATAAAACTAATAATCCCCGTTGCCGGGAGAAGAATCGTGCTACCGTAACCCCTGCATGCTATAAAAGGCGACTGAAAGGAGCGGGGCGACGGGGCTAGGAATCCCTCCTCTGTAAAACCCTTCCTCGAAGACGGCAAGACGAGCGTGGTGAGGAGAGGCTTACGCCGCCTAGCCGAACCCTGTTTTTAGGGCGCCTGTCCGAACCCTGTTTTTAGGGTCACAGAATGTGCGTGGCTGTAGTACGAATGAAGTAAAGAGGAGAGAGATTGACGAGATGTTTGTGAGGAGGAAGTTGATGTGTGGGCTAAGTGAGACGAAGTTGAAATGTAAGTGCGAATGTGAGTTTGATGTGGTAAGTGGATGAAAGTCTGTTGTGGGAGAAGGCTGGGAACGAGAAAGTGTGGTGTTGATATTGAGTGATCGGTTGATTGGTAGCGTTACAGAGTGAAAGGAGGTGTGCTCAAGATTTATGTGGGTGAAAGTAAAATTAGGCGTAGAGAGATGGGTACTTGTGAGTGCATACGGTCCGGGTAGCAAGAGGATTGAGGAGGAGAGGGAGCAATTTTGTACTGGGCGACCGTGATGCGCGAGTTGGAGATGTAGCGGTGGAGAATGTGATAGGTAAGTATGGCATTCCCGGTAGAAATGACAGTAGAGAAAACCTGATAGGTCTGTGTATGGAGCAGGAGTTGGCGGTCGGGAACAGGAGTTGGTGGTCGGGAACAGTTTGTTCGAGAAGCGAGATATCCATAAGTTCACATGGGTAAGGATGGCCCGTGGTGCAGTGGTGGAGAGAGCGCTGATGGATTTTGTGCTGATTTCTAGGAGAGTGGTGGAAAGGCGGTTGGATGTGCGGGTGTTGAGAGGGGAGGGTGGAAGAGTGTTTGACCATTTGCTGGTGGAAGGTGAACAAAAGAGTGGGAGGAGGAAGACAGGTAGTGAAAGGGAGTGAACTGACTGTGAGAAGCAGAGCTGAGGAGTTCCAGTAGGCGTTGAGGGTGAAATATGACAAGGTGAGAGGACAGGACCTGAGAGATGTGGAGGAAGAAAGGGAGACGTTAAGAGATGCGTTGCTGAGATGTGCGAAGAATGTGTGTGGTGCGCTAAGTCTGGGCGGGTGCAGAAGGAAGGGTTATGAGTGGTGGAACGAGGAGGTCAAACGGCGGTGGCATGGAAAAGAGCAGCGTTTGAGGAGTGGTTGTACAGTAGGTGACGTCGGTGTTGGCCTACGAAAGCTATAAAGAGATGAGAAACGAAGTAAAGAGGTGGTGAGGAGAGCTATAAGAGACATTGGTGCCAGTTGGGGCAAACGGTTGTGCCAGAATTTTGAGGAGAACAAAAAGATGTTCTGGAAAAAGGTGAAGAGGGTGAGAAAACCAGAGACTGGAAAGAGGAAGTGGTGAAAGATGAAAACGTCCAGTTGTTGTTGGAAAATGGTAATGTACAAATGAGGTGGGCTGAGTATTTTGATGAGTTGTTGAATGTCGAGGATGTCAGAGGGGCTGAAATTGTTGCTGCAGGTGTTGGTGCTCGGATGCCAGTTTTGGGAGAAAGACTTGTGGCGGACATTACCAGGAAAGAGGTGCAGGAGGCGATGGAGGTGATGAAAACAGGGAAAGCACCTGGTTGGGAGTGGCGCAGTGCTGGCATTGTTCCGCTGTATTGGGGCAAAAGAGATCTTATGTTTGGTTGGTAAGTTGTACGGGAGAGTGCTAATCAAAAGGATTAATGACTGTACGGACTGTGCAATTGGAAAGGAAAAGTGTGGCATTAGGAGTGGTTGAAGGCGCGCCGATCAGATTTTTTGCAGTGAGACAAGTCTGTGAGAAGTACCTTGCAAAGGGAAAGGATGTGTTCTGAGCTTTCATGGATCTGGAAAAAGCATACGACAGGATTGACAGAGAAGCGCTCTGGAGGGTGTTGTGTTTGCATGGAGTGGGCGGATATGTGTTGAAAGCGGTACAGAGTTTCTACGTTAGCAGCCGAGCATGTGTCAGAGTGGGAAGCGAGTTGCGTGATGGTTCCCAGTGAAAGTGGGACTGAGACAAGGCTGCGTGATGTCTCCCTGGCTGTTCAATCTCTAAATGGAAGGAGTGTTCAGGTAGGTGAACGCAAGTGTGCTGGGTCGTGGCTTGGAGCTGTTGGAAGCGAATGGGCGGAGTTAGCAGTTGAGCCAGTTGTTATTTACGGATGATACAACGCGGGTGGCGGATTTAGAGAAGAAGCTAAGTAGGCTAGTGTCTGAGTTCGGTAGAGTGTGTGAGAGGAGGAAGCTTCGTGTGAAAGTTGGTAGAAGTAAACTATTGAGATGCTCGAGGACTGTGGATGAGAGAAAAATTTGTGTCCTCAAAAATGAAGAGCTGTTGGAGGAAATTCAGTGTTATAAGTATCTGGGCTCCCATGAGGAGGTAACTGAACTAGTGGAAACTGAATTGAAGGCGCGAGTGAAGGAGGATGGAAAAGTGTTGGGTGCACTGAAGAGTGTAATGAGCTGTAGGACGTTGGGGATGGAAGCAATGAGAGGATTGTTTGAAGGTGTTGTTGTTCCAACTGTGCTCTATGGAGCTGACACTTGGGAGGTGAGAGCAGAGGAGAGAAGAAGGTTGAATGTTTTCGAGATGAAATGTTTGAAGAGCATGGCTGGAGTTACGCTGAGAGACCGGATCACAAACTACGTGGTTTGAATCAGAACGGGGATGGTGACAAAGTTGGAGGACAGAGTGGATTCGCGTGTTCTGAGATGGTTTGGGCACATGGTGAGGATGGATGGAGGGAGATTGGTATAAAGGGTGATGAAGGCGGAGTCGAGTGGTAGCAGGCCTAGAGGTAGACCGAGGTTTGGGTGGATGGATGGTGTGAAGCAGGCGTTGGGAAGGAGAGACTTGAATGTGGAAGCGGCGAGAGTGCGTGTAATGAACAGGCGTGAGCAGAGGTTGTGAATGGTTGATTTTTGACGCTGTTCTGATGTGCTTTCCCGCCCTTGACATCACATTGTCGGGATGGTCGTGGGTGGAGGGTCCCGGCCATAATGATGAGGCTGGGATAAACCAGTGAAAACTTTCGTGACCTGCTGCTGACAACGGATCCTCGGACAGCACTCGTGACACAGAGTGTGTGTTGCGGGGTTTCCGGCCGGATCCTTTAGCACAAAAGGGCTAAATTGTGTGGGTGTGAGCGTATGAGGGTGTGAGGTGATCCTTGCCGTCGGCCACCCCCATTTGTGGGGATTCGGCCTACCCTCTGTATCTGTATCTGTACGATAATAATTATTAATTTTATCTATGTCGGAGCCCTCAATGATACAATGATGGTACGAAAGAGAACAAGTTAAACAAAATCATTCCTACCAATACATACTGAGACAAGAGCACCTTAAATACCGTTTATGTCCCTTTCCCACATAAGCATGTATATAAACAAACATTGTTTTTTTTATACATGCCCATGTTGTTAGGTATAAAGTCACCTATCAGTTAACATATTAAGTGTAAAGTTACGTATAAAGCCATCTATCAGTGACCATATTCGGGGTCGCATCTGACATCCACACGCATGCAACGGGCCTACAATCTGGACGTACAGTTAGGAGACAAACTTTATTCCTCTTAATATTGGGATCTTACTGCACATGCATATATTTTGTCCCATCTCTCTTCCAAGGGGGATAGCTAGTATCCCTCACTGTTAAATGCTGCCTCCAGGGAAGGATTATTCCAGTTTCCCATTCGTTGCTGGAGGCTGTATGCACTTTTTCTTTCTCGTCCATGCGGGCAATCAACATCATATCTTGCAGGTTCTAGACTAGCCCTCGTTCTTCTTGGAACACCCACCAGTCTCCTGATTATGTCATTGCATGCTACTCACAGTTTGCTTATAGTCACCCTCGTAAGTTTGAACCACAAGGAGTTGCAGTAGATAGGATACCAGTTCGTTTAAAAAAAAATGCATCTTAACATCCGTTGTGCAAAAGTGGAAATTTCCCTTAAGTTGGATGCCAACGGCATTAAATTTCCGTAGATGTTTAGAGATATCATCATAATCTCACCAGTTTTCTTTATTAAATGTCACAAGTAAGGGGAACTGTCCAAATACTCCAGCAGCGTCCCGTGAAGTACACTGTCTGTTCTGTACTGGAACCTCTGGTTGGGTGGTTTCACTGGCATGTTCACTTATTCACTAGTATTGTATTCGATGTCTAGTTTCGCGGCCCCAGTTGTTGTTGTTGCTGTTTTATTATTTCAATAAACTTGAAGGAAGAATAAACTGCCTCATGGCCTCACGATTCTAACCAAATTGACCTCACAAACAATTGTTATTACCTTTCCCATAACAAATGTTAGATGGTACGACCCTGCTCGGGTATCTGTCGTAATCCCTTTCATATATATAATTAGTTGTCACGGACAGTTGTGTTGATGTCTCCGGAAAAAAACACTAGTGGGATTTCAAAACGGTAGATGGAAATAAAAGAAGGTAATGGCCATTACAACCCTTTTCTTTTTCAAAGATGGTTTTGAGACGTGCATAATGTGAGGAATTTATATCTTGAATGTATCTATTCATATTCCAGGCCACAAATGACGACATGCATGACGACATGAATAACTCATGGCCACAAATGACGACATGAATAACTCAACTAGGCGAGTATGGTTACTGTAGAATTTGTTTTATATTGACCATGCAAAGCGTCCATACATTGGGCGCCCATCGCCTCCAGCGCAGAGACGAGGATGTGGCTGGACGAGCGTGAGTGTCTGGGAAGTGCATACATGGATGATAGCTTCGAAAATAAATATTGTGCATCACAATAATTATTGTACTCTATGCCTATGAAACATCGAAGATCGAAGACAAACTACGAACCCCCAGCCAAATTTCAAGCAAGATTACATTGAAAGTGTGTGTAAAATTTCAAGCCGCCGATTCAAGACATAACCGAGGAAAATGCAGAACATGACTTGGAGCGAAGTATGATTCGTAAGATTCTGCGAGGTTATCTGAAGGCGTTGATGTTGCTGGCCTCCTAAGGAGTTTCTGGGACGAAGTTATTATTTTTTCCGCCCAGACCATGGAGGTATTGATACGTTGTTTTGTTTCCTTATGCGTACTCAGTCTAGTTTTGAAGATATTGTTCATCAAAATCATCATTCACTTTCGGTCACCCTATTAAAGGAAGAAATGTCCCGTCTTTCATTACTCAAGTGCCCAGGGTATCGTTTCCACTATCTTTCTCCCGCGTCATGCATAATAGTACAGGAGATTTTAAATCCTGTTAATATAACTAATATTTGTATTTACGCTGCTTACCGGCGTTCACCAGTTGTCCGTGGGATTAAATGAACATGCATCCACATTTTATCCCTACGAGGCTCATGTGTTAGTTCTGGTTAACATCCTCTGCTACACCTTATTTTTAACTAACGCTTGTGCTTCCATGGATCACTTCAGTTGTAATCTTTGACCCGAGCTCAGAATAGCAGCACGCTGTGGTACTAACAACAAACAGTAGCAGCATAAATTAATAGGAAGCGGCTCCAACAAGGCCTAGGGTTACCGACAACACGTCGTGGCAGTAACAACACGCCGTGGCACCAATAACACGGCGTTGCACTAGTAACACGCAGTGGCACAAGCAACACGCAGTGGCACAAGCAACACGCAGTGGCACTTATATCACACAAGAGCACCAACAACACGTCGCAGCACCAACAACACGCAGTGGCAACAACAACTAGCAGTGGTACCGAACAACAATCAGTGGCACGAACAAGATGCAGTGGAATCAACAAAACAAAGTGGCAACAACAACATGCAGTGGCAACAACGATATGCAGTGACACAAACAACACGCAGCTGCAACTTCAACACTTAGCGGAACCCACAACACGCAGTAGCACCAACAGCACGTATTGGCACAAGTAACACGCAGTGTCACCTACAATAACCGTGACATAAACATCACGCAGTGGGAACAACGAGACGCAGTGGACCGGTCGACAAGCAGTAACACGCACTAGCTTCAACAACACGCGCTGGCACCAACAACATGCAGTTTCACCAGCAACACGCAGTGGCACCAATAACACGCAGTGGCAACCAAAACACGCCGTGTCATCAGCAAGATGAAGAGGCAGTAACAACACGAGGTGGCAGTAACAACACGCCGTTAAAGTAACAACACGCAGTGGCACTAACAATAAAAGTGATTCCGTTATACAGTACTTATTTCAGCCTTGTTTACCGTTGAACAAGTATGGAGCAAAAATTTATTTGAATATAAATACCGTTAGAAATATTATTGCATTGATTAATTTTTTTTTCACCATATAAGATTGATCCTTTAACTAACTTCAGGAATTGGTATGCGGATACCATGTTGCTATTTGACCGCACATTATTCGAGTAAATGTTATGCACAATCCTATGTGGAACATTTCCTTCTTTCTAATTCTTTACTTAGGTCCGTGTAAACATTAAATTGTCGTTATTATTTAAATGTCAGTTGACGAAACTTATTTTATTCATCTTTCAAAAAATTCAACAGTTTGATTTAACGTTTTCTCTTGTCTCGAAGTATTGAACAAAGAAGAATAGATAGGGTTCTTCTGCAATATCCATTGATTCTTAGGATGTGAAGGGAAATTTATTCACTACTCTCACTTATTAAAAATATTTAACTATCAAATTATGTTTTTTGATAAGGCCACGCTGACTAAGACTTGGTTGATATTATAAGATATTTGTTGGGGTGGATGGATGATTATCCATTTAATAGATCATCAACACTTTATTTTATTATTTTAATATTTTTTCTTTCTTCGGCAGTATTATTTATCTCAGCCCTTTTCAATGGTGATAAATTTTGCATTGTTTGGTTGTCCCACGTGGGACTCCCGAGTACCCTGGGTACTCGTGGGACTCCCGGGACTCGATGGACCCGAGGTTTCGGAAACCCATGGGACTTGCAAGACCAGGAGGATTTTAGGGGACTCACTTGGACCATTCCGAGGCCCTTTGGGACACCCTTGAAATCCTTTGACCCTCTTGAAAAACAGTGGGACCCTCTTGAGGCCCCTCTAAATCTTGGAACCTCTGCTCCCCCCTCCCCAAGCTGTAAAACCAATACACAGAGGAGTGTGCTTATGTGGAGTGCTTGAGTAGAGAAATTAGTTATCACAATCCACAGCATTGCTGACGTAGAGGGGGAGAGCCGCGTCGAGGCTGGTCGAGGTACGTCGGGATCAGTCGAAACATGTTGAGGCAAGTCGAGTTGGGTGCAACGAGTCGAGACTGGCCGAAAGGAGTCGAGACAAGCCGAGAGGAGGACTTGGGTTACCCTCCCGGGATCAGTCGAAACATGTTGAGGCTAGTCGAGTTGGGTGCGACGAGTCGAGACTGGCCGAAAGGAATCGAGACAAGCCGAGGGGGGGACTTGGGTTACCCTCCGGGGCTCATCGGGCTCTTTTTGGACCCAAGGGACCTCTGACTCCCCCACACCGTTCCCACTCTTAAATGCTTGAGTAGAAAAAAATAGTTATAACAGTCCACAGGATGACCGGCGCAGAGGGAAAGAGCCGCGTCAAGGCTGCTCGAGATGCGTCGAGATCAGTCGAAACATGTCAGTCAAAACATGTCGACTGGACGAAATGAGTCGAGACAAGCCGAGATGAGCTGAGACGAGGGGCCTCGAGGGACCTGAGGAGCTCGGGGGACCCGGAGGACTTGGATTACCCTTCGGGACCCATCGGGCTGTTTTGGGACTCGAGAAACCTCTGCCCCCTCCTTCCCCCCACCCTAGCACCCTAAATAAAAAGTCAATAACCTTAGCCATTTTTCAGCCCATGATGAACCTGCCCTTTCTTTCTTCTTCGCAATCCACAATACTATCATTTCGAGTAACACTAATGTATTTGTGCGAAAAGTTCCTGTATGCGATTTTGTGAATAAAAGCTTTTTCAGTCGGGGCTCGCTCGCGCGTGCACGGACCATATGTATTTTCTGTGGGTTACCTGGACCGTCTATAAACTTTGTGATGCGTTGCGGTTGGAGTCGATCCAATCCGCGAAAACCGTAGGCTTCGAACCAATTTCAACGATACTATCTGTGCAAACTGGCGTTCGTATATGTTGCTCCTGAAGTTCTGGGTGGTTTGAGGCTGGGGCTCGTTTCGTCTGAGTCTTTATCTTAATTGAATATATAAATGGTACCGTAACTGTAAACATTGTGTGACGTTGCTGTCGGAGCTGACTTTGTCCGTGTAGCCGTAACCCTTGTACCAGTCTCGACGGTGCTACCTGTGTGCACTAGCATGCGTACATATATTACTCATGAAGTTCTAAAAGATTAAAGGCGGAGATTCGTTTTGCCTAAGCGTTTTTCTTGTGCGCACCAGCGTGAGTCTGACACGACTGAGATTTTCAAGTTTTAACTTTGACAACGTTGTTTTTCTCGCACACAGAGGTGTGCGAGCCTACTGGAATCCATGATCGTCGAGCCCTTCGGGGGAGCCTATTATGACTCACGTTGAGGCTCTGGTTGAAGTGGGGCATAAATCAAATCAAATAAAATCAGGGTATTTTGATATTTCTAGTTATTAAACCTGCCATTATACTAAGATAAATTGTAATTCCTAAAGTCTCCAAATCTTTTAAATCCGTGAATCCATATTAATGACATATTTGTTCAGTCCTGTATTTAACAAGGAATAGTGTTAATTTTCAAATAAAACAGGATTTCTATCTCTCTGCAGAGACTCGCTTGATGCTGCATTCAAAAGTACTCATGCAAATAGGTTTGTTAGGTATCATAGTTTCTTCAATAAAACAAGAATGAAAACCGGCGATGAACGACGCATATGGCCCGTTAAACGACCGCTGGGCTTCACTGTTTTCAAAAGCGTTTTTTAAACTATATATTCGCCTCTTCGTTGACATTTAAAACGCAGAATCATAAGAACTACTCTGTTACACTTTTTTTAGAACAGATCAACAATGTTTTCCATGCGTTCTGGATCAACACGTTAATGTCAGACGACGGGCGAACTTTGGACAAAAGTTGAAAGAAAACTTGAACAGACTCAACGAACAACGCTGTGATACCATTTGTGGTTGAACTGTGTTTGCTGGGATGGTCGCGGCAAATGTTGTGGGCACGTCACAAGCGCAACAAACCGTGAAAGTTATAATCTGTTGGTCATAAAATTCATCTTGATACTGACCATTATATGTGGGTCGCTTATGAAAAATCGCCTAACAAGGTATTTATTATATGTAGGACGGAGGAAGTTCTCAAGTTTTAATGAGCGTCGACTCACAGAAAAGCATCGACACTTTTGTTCGATGGTCGCACGGAACATGGTCGGCATCAGCGATGAAAGGAAGAGAGCCTCCTGTTAACTTGTTGAGTTCATTGCCTCCTCTCACATAATATGGTGAAAAGTAAGTTCTCTTACCGCTTCATGTATCTAAGGCCTTATATAGAATGGTAGAAATGTTTAATTCAAAACGTAGGACATCGTTTTTACTATAAAATTCCTTTATTTTTTGCCTAAACATATTTGAGAAAGATAACATCTTTTATGTTAGGGAAACGCGGACCTACTTTAAATAAACGAAAATGTTCCTCTATTAACTGCAAGCTAGAACCACCTGTTTCATCACATTAGTCGGTGTCAGCAAGTGTTATTAATGAAAAAAGGTCAATTGGATTTTCTTTTCGTCTTATGTTTCAAAAGATATAAAGTCGATAATTTATTTTATAATTATTAAAGTAGGACAAATACCGCCCTAGATGATTGATATTAATAAATTAAAGATTAGTGACAGGTGATAATATAATGTGATTTATGATGTAGTGGTGATATCAAAACTGGTTTATTCTGAAACGAACATGATGAATTAAACCTCACATGGGTATTGCAAAGTATTGAATGGTATTTTGAAGCATTCGCAAAGCATTAGTCAAGTATTCGTCTCACAAAATAAATATAAAATACAAACTGTAGACAAACACATTGGCACTATTAGGCGGACATTAAATATAATCATCTACACTTTGTTGTCATAAAATGAAAACGAGATAAAGATTTAGCAAAGTCTTTGATTTATTCAATTTACCACGAATCAAAAACCTTATGAAGCTTACCTCCACCCGTCTATGTTTCGAGGCCAGTTGCTCTCCAATAAATGAGCTTCTAGGAGGAGGAGGAGGAGGAGGACGATGCCATTAGATAAGCATGAAGGAAGAAAGAACAAGGGGGTCAGATTGACCAGACATGAAGGAAGAATTGAAAGGGAAAGGATAGGAGAAGAGTAGGAGATAAAAGGCGAAACTTGTCGCATAATTAGGTCCGCGCTGGTTACAAGAGATTATGCATGTTAGGTGAGATAATAAAAAAAAAAATAATAATAATAATAATAAAAATAATAAATATCCCGTCAGGGATTTTTTATACGAAAGGAAGTACGTAATAATGAGATCACTTGTACA
>SDVV010031374.1:0-11556 GCA_016164225.1 Gammarus roeselii
CCTCTCCCTGGGTCACCTTCTCTCAACCAACCTCGTTACATATAATAATAATGATAACAAATTTAAAATTCATCACCATGAAAAAAGGGCAGAGAAAAATAATAGAGCCCAAGCAAGAAGAAATAATAAAATACTAAAATAAAGTGTTAATGATCTATAAAATGAATAATCATCCATCCACCCCAATGAACGGGGGATGCGCCTCGAGCAGCTCAATGAGTGCGCTATGAGACTGCATATAAGCGTCATTTGAGATACTGTGGATAGTACTCCATTGAAGTCATATGTTACGGTCGCTGCTTTCACGATAGGCCATTCCAGTCTGATAACGGGATTAGAGAGAATTCAGATTTTGAATGAAAATAGGGTAGAATTTTATTCAGGTATCTGAAATAATCACAGCAGCACGAGTTTTACAATTAGGAACGTTGGCAAAAATATTATCTATCGAAGTCGCAGTTCGCGTTGGTTTTGTAATTAATGGGTCCAAACAATGTGAAAGGAAATTATTAAAACAGTCAGCACTGAATTTGATCCAAGATACTGGAGGAGATTCACGATTAAATCACCCATATTATACATTTCATGCATCTCTAAATAAAAATCTCCTAGCGATATTTCAGAAGCTCCACAATAAATCACACCTCTTGTTTAAACCTTGCTATCACATTAAATGTAGACAAAAGGAGCCAATTCCAGGTATTGTGAAGGAGTTCATGTATTGGTATAACACTCGACCTGGCATTTAAAATAAACAAGCACCTCCGTAAACACTGCACCTTGGGCCATTCTTACCCTGTGTACTAGTGGATATCTCGCTTTTTGAACAAGCTGTATAACAACCACCAGCTCCTGCTCCATGTACACACCAGTCAGGTTGTCTTACGAGTCATATCTACCAGGGTCACCATATACCTCCCTACCACTTTCTCCAACACTACATCTTCAACTCTCGCATTTAGGTGTAATTAACAACATGAATTGATTTGATTTGAGCCTCATTTCCACCAGAGCCTCAACGTGAGTCATAATAGGCTCCCCCGCAGGGTTCGATGATCATTGGTTCCAGTAGGCTCGCACGCCTACGTGTGTGAGGAAAAAATAAAACAACGCTTTTAACGTTAGAAAAAATGTGAAAATTTTAGAGCTGTCAGATACACGCTGGTGCGCAAAAGAAAAACGCTTACTCAAAACGGACCTCCGCTTCCAATCCTTTAGAGCTTAAAAAGTGATATGTACGCACCCTAGTGCGTACAAAAAGCATCGTCGAGATTAGTACAAGGTCAGTGGCTACACGGGCAGATTCAGCTCCGACACCAACGCAACACAATATTTACAGCTACGCGGTTTAGTTGCATAAATACGATTTATTTATTTAGATAAGATAAACATTCAGATGAAACAAAACTAATCTTCGCCTCCAACCCCTCAGAACCTCATGAGTAATATGTCCATACGCCAGTGCACACAGATAGTATCGTCGAAATTGGTACAAGGTTCACGTCTACTCGGACAAAGTCAGCTCCGACAGCAACGCAACACAATATTTACAGCTACGCGATCCAGTTGTATTGGTACAGTATATTTACTCAGGTAAGATAAAGACTCAGATGAAACGAAACGAATCCTCGCCTCAAGCCCCTCAGAACCTCATGAGTAATATGTCCACACGCCAGTGCACACAGATAGTATCGTCGAAATTGGTACAAGGTTCACGGCTACACGGACAAAGTCAGCTCCGCCAGCAACGCAACACAATGTTTACAGCTACGCGGTCTATTTGATTTTTAGTACAATTCATTTATTCAGACAAGGTAAAGACTCAGACAAAACAAATCCTCGCCTCCAACTAATCAAAACTTCAAGAATAACATGCACGCGCGACAGTGCGCACAGACAGCAGCGTCAAAATTGGTACAAGGTCTATGGCTTCACGGTAGATAGACTCCAACCGCAACGAGTCACAAGGTTTTATAGCTGCGCAGTCCAGGTCAACCACAAAAACTCCATATGGTCCTTGCACGCGCGAGCGAGCACAGACTGCAGAAAGAATACCCATTCACAAAATCACAAACACGAACTCCCGCACAAATACTCCAGCGTTACAATATTGTGGATCGTGAAAAAGAAAGTATGAGCAGGTTCGTCATGGGCAGAAAAACTCCTCAGATTATTGATTTTGCACGGATTGTTTAAGGGAATAGGGCGGGGGGGGGCATTGGTCCCTTGGGTCGCAAAAAAGCCAGATGAATCCCGGAGGGTAACCCATGTCCCCCGGGTCTTCCCGAGCTCCCCGAGTCCCCCGAGACCCCTTGCCTCAGCTCATCTCGGCTTGTCTCGAATCATTTTGGCCAGTTTCGGCTCGTCGTGACCAACTCGACTCACCTCAACATGTTTCGACTGATCTCAACGCATCTCGACCAGCCTCGACGCAACCCTCGCCCTCTGCGCCAGCAATCCGTGGACTGTATAGGTTTTACAGCGCTGGGAGGAGGGAGCAGAGGTTCCAGGATTCAGAGGGGCCTCTAAAGGATCCCACAGTTTCTCAAAACGGTCCTAAAGGGTCTCAAGGGTGTCCCAAAGAGCCCCAGAAAGGTCCAAGTGGATCCCCCAAATCCACCTGGTCTCCTAAGTCCCCCGGGTTCTCGAAACCCCGGGTCCCCGAGTCCCGCCGGTCCCACGAAAACTTCCTCTCCCTGGGTCACCTTGTCTCAACCAACCTCGATACATATAATAATAAAACCAATTCAAAATTTATCACCATGAAAACAGGGTAGAGAAAAATAATAGAGCCAAAGCAAGAAGAAATAATAAAATACTAAAATAAAGTGTTAATGGTCTATAAAATTAATAATTATCCATCCACCCCAATAACAACATGAAATGTAAACAAGTACGGGAACTACATGCAGATTACTAATTCATCAAATACATCACATCTTCTGATTTGCGCCTATGCAACGGTTCCTTTTATTTTTACGCAGTCCAAGCTTCATCAAATTCAATGGTCAGTACTGCAATCTAACTGGGACCGTCTTTAATAATTACTGACCCCTACAATTACTGACCGCTACAATACATTGCCCTTTCATAGTTACGAAATTACTTTTTCAGTGACTTACTCATCAAAAGGCGGGAATTTAATTGAGCTCAGACGTCATGCTCATGTACAGACTTCTGTTTAGAGGTTTAAAAATCACCCAAGCGATTATGCAGGCCCGCGCATTAAAGGTTTGAAGATCATCCAAGCAATTGTGCTTACAAGTTTAATGATTATCGAGGTGATTGCGCAGGCCTCTGTTAGAAGATTGTACATGAAGATTGCGCAGGCCTCTGTACAGCGATTGTACATGTCTTCTGTAAGGATTAATTATCTTCAAAGCGATTGTGCAGGCCTCTGCTCAAAAGATTAAAGATCGTCAAAGCGATTGTGAAGGCCTCTGCTCAAAGGCTCAAAGATCATCAAAGTGATTGTGCAGGACTCGGCTCAAAGGCTTGAAGATCATCAAAGCGATTGTTTTGGCCTCTGCTCAAAGGATGAAAGATCATCAAAGCGATTGTGAAGGCCTCTGCTCAAAGGCTCAATGATCATCAAAGCGATTGTGCAGGCCTCGGCTCAAAAGCTTAGTCATAAAAGCGACTGTACAGGCCTCTGCTCACAGGATGAAAGATCATGAAAGCGATAGTGAAGGCCTCCGCTCAAAGGCTCAAAGATCATCAAAGTGATTGTGCAGGCCTCCGCTCAAAGGCTTGAAGATTATCATAGTGATTGTGCAGGCCTCGGCTCAAAGGCTTCTGCAATCTAATGTAAGACTTTTAGAGTTAGCCCCCTCTCCCCACCCCAAGGTTTAAGTTCACGTCTACAATTTCGTCAGTCACTAATGATGAAGGCAGAGGAAACAGGACCTCCAACTGAAAAAACAAACACAACCTCTTGATCGCAAGCCAGACCACCCTCACAGGAGAAAACATCGGATATTGAAGCCATCTTTTGTGGTTTCTCAGTATCATAGAGTAGAGCAAATCATTATTAACAAATGTGGACGGCATGATAAGAGTTCATGTGCTGTATCAAACTCGTAGTGGATTTAGACAAAGTTTTGTTTAAGTTTAAGTTCCTCAATCAAACACAGGCTCGACTCCAAATAGTTTAGGAGTGAAGGTGTTCACAGTTGATAGTTTGGAACGTAACACTTTAACAGATTATCTATCATCATTTGTGAACACATGAAAGCTTATTAAAAGCTGCCTTTGAATGCACTGGGATAAATAAATGCACCGTTTATGCACCCCTGATTAGTATATCGTTGCCGTCCTATTCGTTTTTTACTCCCAAAGTTACCACTTTCATGACATTTGGATTCAAAAGTAAAATGGGTGCAGTTTACTAAGTGAATTATTCGGTCGTATGAACACTTCTTGGCGTCCGGGGGAAGGAATACTTTCTACACATCTCAGAAGGTAGTTATACAATGATTGATTCCACCCAATAATTCACGTAACAATGTTGCTATTTTCTTCCAAATCATTGGCAAAATACAATAATTATTGCAGGAAATAAACTAGATTTTGAGGGAGCCCAATAAAGGAATTATACTAATTGCCTTTGCAATAAGGGAAGATGTTCGACAACACCAAATACTCTGATTCTATGCAAATACGACGTTAGTCAGTGTAATGAAAAATATCCGCTCAATTGGGGGCTCCTCGGAATATACATTATGAAATACAGGGTAAACCTGAATTAACTGACCCTTTTAATTTGTTAATAAATGAAAAACTGAGATCGCTATGAAGTTGAAACTTGTTTTATTTGAAAGAAGAACATTTTTATGGTAATATTGTATCCTAGTTACGACGTTATCCTATATAGTCTGCTAGATTTGTGTTTAATTATCAACCCTTAAATTTTCATCATGATTCGCTACAGCAAAGAAAAAAGAACGAGAATTCTGCAAACATACATCAGGACGATGTCAAAAACAGAAGCTCAACGTGATTACAGGATCCATTTCGAAACAAGAATCAGTCCTTCAAAAAACACAATTAAATTGCTTTATCGAAAATATGCGGATACCGGGATTGTTAATGACAAACCACGATGATCATTAGGTGATGATCATTAGGCAATAACTGTTGAGTCAACAGAATTTTGTAGGGCTTCAACTTTAAGTCCTTTTTCAGAATGCAGCATAATGTCGATTGAGAAATAGTCAATTGAGAAGCACGTTTTCTAGTGGAGGTTTCGGGATTATCTGTGATGCTTACAGCAACTCTTTCGATTACGTCTTCAGTTCGAATTGACCTTTTTCTTCCAGATCGTAGTTTGTCATTAACATTTCCGGTATCCGCAAATTTTCGATAAAGCGATTTAATTGTGTTTTTTGAAGGACTGATTCTTGTTTTGAAATGGATCCTGTAATCACGTTGAGCTTATGTTATTGACATCGTCCTGATGTAGGTTTGCAGAATTCTCGTTCTTTTTTTTTCTTTTCTGTAGCGAATCAAGATGAAAATTTAAGGGTTGATAATTAAACACAAATTTAGCAGACTATATAGGATAATGTCGTAACTAGGATACAATATTACCATAAAAATGTTCTTCTTTCAAATAAAACAAGTTTCAACTTCATAGCGATCTTAGTTTTTCATTTATTAACAAATTAAAAGGGTCAGTTAATTCAGGTTCACCCTGTACATGAAAGCGACGCGGTAAAGTGCCTCACATACATTCTGTGGAAACAGAGCCCAGCAATGACCCAAAGCGCCCTACGGATCGGTTCAGGTTAGCAAAGAATGCTGGATAACATATAAAGGATCAATGTCATGCCCAAAAAAAAAGAATTAAAAATAGAGATATATATTAACTGGTGCTACAGACATGCGTTTACGTTTGTCGAATGTTGGCCAACTTCAAGTTGAAAGTTCCAGACGCAGAAGCCTGCAACTTCATGAGAGGATATCTTGAAGAACAAACGTCCAATCGTTCTCACAATTTCAATGTATCTCTACGTGCTGCATACATCCACATTTATCAAATGAAAATCGTTCCTCTAAATGAGGAATGACGTCGGCCGGCCTTAACTCAGATAATTAATCGACGAAAAAACAGCGAATTATTTCAGCTGAAGACATGATGATATTTTGCAAAGGTCAATTTACTGCGACTAGAAAAACGGAGCTTCAACACCATTTTAAATGAAGTAACAAAGATAACATATCGATCAAGCTGCGCCAATAAAATCAACACCTATCACACATTGATTTAAAGTTAATTCTGATCAAATGTTAACTAAAAAGTTATAAGAACTCTTCCGGCTTACAGTAATTAACGCTCAAAGGACAGATTAGAGCTCAACCTGCACTACGAATAAGACGACATATTAGAGCTCAACCTGCACTACGAATAAGACGACAGATTAGAGCTCAACCTGCACTACGAATAAGAGAACAGATTAGAGATTAACATGCACTATGGATAAGAAAACAGATTGGATCTCAACATGCACAACGAATAAGAGGACAGATTAGAGCTCAACCTGCATTTTAAATAGGAGGAAAGATTAGAGCTGAACCTGCACTACGAAAAACGAAACATATTAGAGCTCAATCTGCACTACGAATAAGAGGGCAAACTAGAGCTCAACCTGCACTACGAATATGAGGACAGATTAGAGCTCGACTTGCACTGTGAATAAGAGGACAGATTAGAGCTCAACCTGCACTACGAATATGAGGACAGATTAGAGCTCAACCTGCGCTACGACTAAGAGGACAGATTAGAGCTCAACCTGCACTACGAACAGGAGGACAGATTAGAGTTCAACCTGCACTACGAATAGGAGGACAAATCAGAGCTCAACCTGCACTACGAATATGAGGACAAATTAGATCTCAACCTGCAATACGGATAAGAGGATAGATTAGAGTTCAAACTGCACTACGAATAAGAGGACAGATTAGAGCTCAACCTGCACTACGAATATGAGGACAAATTAGATCTCAACCTGCAATACGAATAAGAGGATAGATTAGAGTTCAAACTGCAATATGCATAGGAGGATAAATTAGAGTTCAACCTGCACTACGAATAAGAGGGCAAACTAGAGCTCAACCTGCACTACGAATATGAGGACAGATTAGAGTTCAACCTGCACTACAAACAAGAGGACAGATTAGAGTTCAACCTGCACTACGAATAAGAGGACAAATTAGAGCTCAACCTGCACTACGAATATGAGGACAAATTAGATCTCAACCTGCAATACGAATAAGAGGATAGATTAGAGTTCAAACTGCAATATGCATAGGAGGATAAATTAGAGTTCAACCTGCACTACGAATAAGAGGGCAAACTAGAGCTCAACCTGCACTACGAATATGAGGACAGATTAGAGTTCAACCTGCACTACAAACAAGAGGACAGATTAGAGTTCAACCTGCACTACGAATAAGAGGACAAATTAGAGCTCAACCTGCACTACGAATATGAGGACAAATTAGATCTCAACCTGCAATACGAATAAGAGGATAGATTAGAGTTCAAACTGCAATATGCATAGGAGGATAAATTAGAGTTCAACCTGAACTACGAATAAGAGGGCAAACTAGAGCTCAACCTGCACTACGAATATGAGGACAGATTAGAGCTCGACTTGCACTATGAATAAGAGGACAGATTAAAGCTCAACCTGCACTACGAATATGAGGACAGATTAGAGCTCAACCTGCACTACGACTAAGAGGACAGATTAGAGTTCAACCTGCACTACAAACAAGAGGACAGATTAGAGTTCAACCTGCACTACGAATAAGAGGACAAATTAGAGCTCAACCTGCACTACGAATATGAGTACAAATTAGATCTCAACTTGCAATAGGAATAAGAGGATAGATTAGAGTTCAAACTGCAATATGCTTAGGAGGATAAATTAGAGTTCAACCTGCACTACGACTAAGAGGGCAGATTAGAGCTCAACCTGCACTACGAATATGAGGACAGATTAGAGCTCAACCTGCACTACGAATAAGAGGACAGATTGGAGCTCAACTTGCATTACGAATGAGAGGACAGATTAGAGCTCAACCTGCACTACGAATAAGAGTACAGATTGGAGCTCAACTCGCATAACAAATGAGAGGATAGATTAGAGCTTAACCTGAACTACGAATAAGAAGACGGATTAGAGCTCAACCTGCACTACGAATAAGAGAGTAGGTTATAGTTCAACCTACTATACAAACAAAATGACAGATTAGAGCTTAACCTGAACTACGAATAAGAAGACAGATTAGAGCTCAACCTGCACCACGAATAAGAGAATAGATTATAGTTCAACCTACTATACAAACAAAATGACATATTAGAGCTTAACCTGAACTACGAATATGAAGACAGATTAGAGATAAACCTGCACCACGAATAAGAGGAAAGATCATATCTCAACCTGCATTACGGATAAGTGGACAGATTAGAGTTCAAACGGCACTACGAATATATGGATAAATTAGAGCTCAACCTGCGCTACGAATAAGAGGACAGATTAGAGCTCAACCTGCACTGCGAATAAGTGGACCAATTAAAGTTCAACCTGAACTACGAATATCCTCTAGAAATTTCAGTATTCATGTGGACATTTATCGTGTCGATTTTTTTTTCATTTTCAAACTGCACATGTTTTATTTTGACATTATTTGCCCTCCCTCAGGCAAAGTCAGCTCCGTCAGCAACGCAACACGACCTAGAACACTACGCGGTCTAGGTCGATTATAGTACACCTAATTTATTCAGACAGGACTCGGCGGACGCAACGCATCCTCGCCTCCAATCATTTAGAGCTTCATGAGTAACATGTACGCACGCTAGTGTGCACATTGTTGAGACTGGTACAAGGTTTACAGCTACACGGACAAAGTCCGCTCCGACAGAAACACAATGTTCACAGCTACGCAGTCTAGTTTAGTAAAGCAACAATTAATTTATTCAGATAAGATAAAGACTCACACGAAACGAGTCCCCGCCTGCAACCACTCAGAAGTCCAAAAAGTAATATGCACGCACGCCAGTGCGCACAGATAGTAACGTCGGAATTGGTACAAGGTCTATGGCTTCGCGGATCAGATCAACTCCAACCGCAACGCGTCACAAGGTATCATTGCTACGCAGTCCAGGTCAACCCTAGAAACTACATATGGTCCGTGCACGCGCGAGCGAGCATAGACTGAAGAAAAAACAGCCATTCCCAAAATCACAAACAGGAACTCCCGCACAAAATACACCAGCATTATCATACATGACAAAATTGTGGAACGTAAGGGCATTTTCATCATTGAAGGGGATAGAGTGGGGGGGAGGCATAGTTTTCTTGGGTCTCAAAAGAGCCCGATGAATCCCGGAGGGTAACCCAAGTCCCCCGGGTCTCCCCGAGCTCCCCGGGTCCCCCGAGACCCCTCGTCTCAGCTCATTTCGGCTTGTCTTGAATATTTTCGACCAGTCACGGCTCGTCGCGACCAACTCGACTCGCCTCAGCACTGTTTCGACTGATCTCAACAAACCTCGACCAGCCTTGACGTAGCTCTCCTCCTCTGCGCTAGTCATCATGTGGACTGTTATAACACAATTTTTCACTCGAGTATTTGAGGGTGGGAGTGGGGTGGCAGAGGTACCTCGGGTCACAAAAGAGCCCGACGAATCCCGGAGGGTAGCCCAAGTCCCCCGGGTCTCCCGAGCTCCCCGGGTCTCCTCGTCTCAGCTCATCTGGGCTTGTCTCGAATCATTGTGGCCAGTCTCGGCTTGTCGCGACCAATTCAACTCGCCTCAACATGTTTCGACTCATCTCGACGCACCCCGACCAGCCTCGACGCGACTCTCGCCTTCTGTGCCAGTAATCCGCGGACTGTAATAAATAATTGTTCTACTCAAGCATTTCACATACATACATTTTTCTGTGTATGGGTTTTACAGCGTGGGGATAGGGAAGCAGGGGTCCCAGGTTTCAGAGGGGCCTCAAGTGGGTCCCAAAGTTTCTCAAGGAGGTCCCTACGGGTCATGAGGGTGTCCCAAAGAGCCCAAGAAAGATCCAGGTGGGTCTGCAGAAATACTCCTGGTCTTCCAAGTCCCCCGGGTTCCCGAAACCCCTGGGTCCCTCGAGTCCCGCCGGTCCCACGAGTACCCTACATTCCCGGATCACCTAGTCTCAACCAGCTTCGGTTCGTCTCGACTTGTCGCCTCGCCAGTCGACTCGCTTCCACTCGCCTCAACCTGCCTCTAACGATACATATGTAAGTACATAACTGCGGGCGTCTAACGATACATAAGTATATAACTAATAAAAAATTGATCACCATGAAAAAAGTGCACTAGAGAAGGAGTAGGCTCACTAAAGGGCTCACTAAAGGGCTCACTAAAGAATGAGTAGGCTCACTAATGGACTCAGTAAAGTAGCAGGCTCACTTAAGGGCTCACTAAAGAAGGAGTAGGCTCACTATAGAGCTCACTAAAGAAGCTCACTATAGGGCCCCTGAATTACAAGGCCAAAGCCTCATAATTGGCATTCCTGGAATCGCTGGCCGAGAACAGAAGGATTCCTTGCATTCCTCAATTATCGTGAGTGTAGTTAATGTATGGAATATTAGGTTGATTGTTAAGGACGTGTCTATTTTGCTACAATTTAACACAATGATGCGTATTATTGATTGGAAGGGAAAAAATTGTTGCTCGTTGTAGGGCTCTATTTTTTGTTCTAGTGACCGCGTCTTGATCTCTTGTTTGAATGTTTCAGTATTCCGAAGAAAAATCAAACACTTGAATAACACAAAAAATGCCTTGGACTAATCTCAATTATCTTTTCTACGATAAATAATCGACGGGATTTTGTCAGAGGACGTATAGCTAAACTGAATGTATCGAAGCAAGCCAGTCCACGATTTTCGGGCTGCACCCCATTTTTCTTCAACATATCAATACGAATATAACTATATTTTTCAACATTTAATTTTCTACTCAGTCTGGAATATTGAGGGTCAGAGGTTCTTCATTTCGACTTCAAATCGGTCATTCAAAAACGTGCCGGAGGGAACAACTTTTCCGATTTGGATATTGCGTAAGCCTTGGGGCATGGAACATCGTCCAGTTGAGGCGCGTACCCATAAATTCAGCAAGGGGTCACGAGGGTAAACAATCAATTTGCCCGGACCAGCATAAACGAGTCCACTGGAAAACAGAGATGTTTTTCAGTGCACTCGTCTATTGCCACTCAGTACTATCCTAGCAAACTTGTCTATTGCCACTCGGTACTATCCTAGCAAACTCATCTATTGCCACTCAGTACTATCCTAGCAAACTCGTCTATTGCCACTCAGTACTATCCTAGCAAACTCGTCTATTGCCACTCAGTACTATCCTAGCAAACTCGTCTATTGCCACTCAGTACTATCCTAACAAACACGTCTATTGCCCCTCAGTACTATCCTAGCAAACTCGTCTATTGCCACTCAGTACTATCCTAGCAAAATCGTCTATTGCCACTCAGTACTATCCTAGCAAACTCGTCTATT
>SDVV010031375.1:0-11556 GCA_016164225.1 Gammarus roeselii
TCATATATATTTAAGGTATTAGTTACAATCTCGAAATAGCGGGAGTTGATTAAACCTTAATTTTGACAAGAGAATTTGATGAGGCGTGCAGGAATACTATTTCCATGAGCTATGGAGTATGTCAATCGGCATCGAGGGATTGATAAGCCAGTGACCCCCGTTACCTGGTCGCAGTAACCCCCGTTACCTGATCGTAGTGACCCCCGTTATCTGGCCGCAGCGTCATCCGTTATCTAGCCGCAGTGACCCCCGTTATCTGACCGCAGTGAACCCCGTTATCTTGCCATAGCGACCCCCGTTATCTGGCCACAAAGACTCATTATCTGGCCACAGTGACCCCCGTTAACTGGCCGCAATGACCCTCTTTCTCTGGCCGCAGTGATCCCTGTTATCTGGCCGCAGTGACCCTCGTTATCTGGCCGCAGGGACCCCTGTTATCTGGCCGCAGTGACCCTTGCTATCTGGCCGCAGTGACCCCATTTATCTGATCGCAGTGACCTGTTATCTGGCCGCAATGACCCCCGTTATCTGGTTGCAGTGACCCCCGTTATCTGGTTGCAGTGACCCCCGTTATCTGGTCGCAGTGACCCCCGTTATCTGGTCGCAGTAACCCCCGTTATCTGGCCACAGTGACCCCCGTTATCTGGTCGCAGTGACCCCCGTTATCTGGCCTCAGTGACCCCCGTTATCTGGCCGCAGTGACCCCGGTTACCTGCGCGATACGAAAAATTTGCAAGCCCGTCCTTCTATTTTCCTAACCCATTTATCCTGATGTTTTTCATTGTCTTCTGCAAGTATAATTCAAGTACAATACTTTGCACACTTCAATTACATTCACGACATCATCAGATGACATGAACCGCTTGGGTTCGAACTCTCGCTGACGACGACTTGGTGGGCCCCTTCTGTGTATTTTGATATTTGTTATTTTGTCGATATGTAATTTTACCGAAATAAATTTTAAGCCCCTTAACCCTTAAATCCTTACAACGAACTCGGGAAATTAGGCGTGTCGACGATTGAACAATTTTGACACTGACCGTTCAAAGTAACATACGTGAAGTGCACGTAGGTTGAAGCAGCGTCGAGTTAGGCAGTTTTCGCACCTCACCGATGCTTCCTCTCTAAAGCCTGCCTCACGCCATTCGTCCTCCCAAACTTCGGTCAATCACTAGGCCTACGTCCCTCATCTTCGCTGTTAGTGACTTTTCCACCAATATCCCATCGTCCATCCTCATCAAGTGTCCTAACCATCTAAATACACGTTAACGGGCTCATCATCCAAACCTTGTGTTCGAACCATCTCGGAACAAGTTAACGGGCTCCTCACCATCCCCACCATGTGTTCGAACCATCTCGGAACAAGTTAACGGGCTCCTCACCATCCCCACCATGTGTTCGAACCATCTCAGAACAAGTTAACGGGTTCCTCACCATCTCCATCATGTGTCCAAACCATCTCGGAACAAGTTAACGGGCTCCTCACCATCCCCACCATGTACCCGAACCATCTCGAAACAAGTTAACGGGCTCCTCACCATCCTTGCGGGGGAAGAACACTGAGTGGATCAAGGGCGTTTTCAGTCTTTCCCAAAAAAACTGGGGTGGATGGATGATTATTCATTTTATAGATCATTAACACTTTATTTTAGTATTCTAGTATAACGTCTTTCTTGTGCTCTATTATTTATTATCTATTATTTATATATTTATTTATTTTTTCATGTCGATCAATTTTGCATTGGCTGTTTAATTACGTATCGTTAACGCCCGCAGGGGCCCTATGTGGACTATGCGGTGTGTTAGTCAAGTGTTAGTCTAAACCATGGTAGAAGAATTTACACTCTCCTGGGCTCCTAATAAATGTCCGAGCACAGCTAGGCGTTTTGGTGTCTAAATGGTGAAATAATGTTGATGTTGATCTTGGAGTGCGAATGTTTCAGATGGCACATTGGGTGGAGGGAATGAGGCAGGTCGAGGCGAGTGGAGATCAGTCGACGAGGGTGACGACTAGCGAGAAAAGCCGAGGTGGGTTGAGACGAGGTGACCCGGGGAAGGCACATCTCTGAACGTGGAACCCGCGGAACTCGAGGGACCCGGGAGGTTCGGGAACCCATGGGACTTGGTAGACCAAGAGGACTTGGGGGACCCACTGGACCCACCTGGGGCCCATTGGGACACCCTTGAGACCCTTTCGGACTCCGTGAGAAACCGCGGGACCCTACTGAGGCCTCCCTGAACCCTGGGACCTCTGCTTCCCCATCCCCACGCTGTAAAACCCATACACAGAAAAATATGTTTGCCAAATGCTTGAGTAGGAAAATTACTTATTCCAATCCACGGATTACTAGCGCAGAGGGGGAGAGCCGCGTCGAGATAATTCGAGGCGAGTCGAGTTGGGAGCGACGAGTCGAGACAAGCCAAGATGAGCTGATATGAAGGGATTCGAGGGACCCGGCCCTACGGGGGAGCCTATTATGACTCACGTTGAGGCTCTGGTGGAAATGAGGCCCAAATCAACCAATCAATCGAGGGACCCGGGGGACATGGGTTACCGTCCGGGACCCATCGGGTTCTTTTGGGACCCAAAGGACCTCAGCCCCCTCCACCCCTCTCCCACCCTGCAAACCCCATACCCTTAAAAAATAAGTGTGTGATGTCTATAGCCTGAACAGTTTTTCAACCCACGATGAACCTGCGCGGAGGGGTAGATGAGGTTCGTGGCGCGCTGAGACGTATCGAGACGATTTGAGGCAAGACGAGACTAGCTAAGACGAGGGGACTGGGAGACTTGGGGGATCCGGAGAATTTGTGGAACTGGGATGATTTGGCGGACCCTCTTGGAACCTTCAGGACCCCTCTGGGATCTTCTCCCACCCCCCTCCGAGATTCTTTGGAGACAAGGAGGACCCCTACCCCCCTCCTTACCTTTTCTTTCCTCTTCCCGATTCAAAGCTTTGTTTTCCGAAGCAATGCAAGTGTATTTGGGCGAGATACGCGGATGGCGTATGACAAACGCTTGTGACTTTGTGAATGATTTTTTTTTCCAGTCTGTAAATGCGGGCGCGTGCGGGCGCGTATGTACGTTTTCGAAATGACCTGATCCGCGTAGCTGGAATTCGTAAATATTTCGGAAGTGTACTGTAATTGACCTCAACTGCGTAACTATAAATCTTGCGATGCGTTGCTGTTAGAGTTGATCAGATCCGTGTATCCGTTAACCTTGTACTATTTGTTACAAAAATATAAACCTTTTATTTAAATTCTGGGTTCTATTTAAACTTCATTTAAATCAAATTGTATGTAGTTAGGTAAGTTTTTATGGTTGTATGTTTACTGCCAAACGTTTGGAGGAAATGCAGATGTGTAAATCCATACTATGAAACATAAAATCTCGGTGCAGAGATGTAGTAAACAAAAGATGAAATTCAATATAAGGTCTATCTTTATAACCGATTGTAACAGTCTCGACAATACTATCTGTACGCGCTGGCGTGCGTACATATTGCTCACGAAGTTCTAAATTATTGGAAGCGTTTTGTCTAAATTTTTAATCTTGTACGCACCAGCGTGCGTGTGTGTCACGGCTGAAATGTTCAAATTGTTCTGATTTTAACAACGTTGTTTTTCTCGCACACGGAGGTGTGCGAGCCTACCGGAATTCATGACTTTCGTGCAGTATGGAGGAGCCTGTTGTGACTCGCGTTGGGGCTTTGGTGGAAATGAGGTCCAAAAACTAAAGCAAACTTCTCACCATCTTATCCATGTATTCGAACCATCTTGGAACGAGTTAACAGGCTCTTCACCATCCTCACCATGTGTCCGAACCATCTCGGAACAAGTAAACGGGCTCCTAACCATCCTCACCATGTGTCCGAACCATCTCGGAATAAGTTAACAGGCTCCTCACCATCCTCACCACGTGTCCGAACCATCTCGGGACAAGTTAACGGGCTCCTCACCATCCGAACCATTTCGGAACAAGTTACCGGGCTCCTCACCATTCTCACCATGTTCCCGAACCATCTCAGAACAAGTTAACGGCCTCCTCACCGTCCTCACCAAGTGTCCTCAGCATCTCTGAACAGGTAAACGGGCTCCTCACCATTCTCACTAATTGTCCTCACCATCTTTGTACAAGTTAACGGGCTCCTCCTATCTTCTCCAAATGTCCTCACCATCTCAGAACAACAAGTTAACGGGCTCCTCACCATCCCCTTCTTACGTCCAAGCCGTTCGAGTGATAAATCCTGATACGGAACCCTACCCAATTTATTCCTCATTGAACAAAGTGATTGTCAAACGGAAGAGGATATGTGAAGACAGTTAGCAAACTAGGTTTGGGCAAGCTCTCAGTACAGTGCCCTCTGGAGCAGGGTACACAAACGAGACAGTCTCGTTTGTGTACCCTGGCATGATGCATCCAGTGACCTCTACTCATCACGTGATGGTCTTACCGTTTAGTTGGATGGTGAGGGGCGGATAGCAGTTACGAGAGCATCACTCTTGGCCTCCTTTAGCATACCTGCACCGAACAGTGTTGGCGAATAGCAGTTACGAGAGCATCACTCTTGGCCTCCTTTAGCATACCTGCAACGAACAGTGTTGGCGAATAGCAGTTACGAGAGCATCACGCTTGGCCTCCTTTAGCATACCTGCACCGACAGTGTTGGCGAATAGCAGTTACGAGAGCATCACGCTAGGCCTCCTTTAGCATACCTGCAACGAACAGTGTTTGCGAATAGCAGTTACGAGAGCATCACTCTTGGCCTCCTTTAGCATACCTGCAACGAACAGTGTTGGCGAATAGCAGTTACGAGAGCATCACTCTTGGCCTCCTTTAGCATACCTGCAACGAACAGTGTTGGCGAATAGCAGTTACGAGAGCATCACGCTTGGCCTCCTTTAGCATACCTGCAACGAACAGTGTTGGCGAATAGCAGTTATGAGACCATCGGGAAAAGTTGCTCTGCCGTCGTTGTTAGAGGCAACTTGCAGGGCCCGCCACCGCTGTCCAGATTTCTTTCTTGCATTACAGGATAGAGTTGGCTGCTAATGTCGCCACTTTTCTTATGGATTATGTGGCCAGCGATAGAAGCTCGGGCAAATTCAAAGAAAAAATTACGGCCATGAGGATATACTGTACACAGATGCGCATTCAGTTTCTAGTCGACACAGGAGCTTCGCTCAGTTGCCTCCCAGCGACCGCAGGCAATAGATCCCAGGGCGCAGATGCAATGCTAACAGCTGCGAACGGCAGCAAAACCCTAATCATTGAGTTACGACTCCGTAGAGATTTTCAATGGGACTTTGTCATAGCTGATGTAACCATGTAAATTCTAGGCATAGACTTCCTAACTCATTATGGCCTCACCATCAATTTAAAAAAACATGGTACTCCTCGATCAGTCTCACTGCAAATGCCACGCTGGCCCGGCGAACAAATACTGGATAGGTGCAGGGCGCTACTAAAAAAATACTCTGTAACAACCAAACAAACCAGAAACGCTAAAACATTGCCCGCTGCACAGCGCGGTCCACTACATACCAACAAAAGAGCCAACGCTATTCTACAGGCATAGACGACTAGCTCCAGACAAACTTGTCATCACTAAAAATACGTTTGACGAACTCCTCCGTTAAGAAATAGTGAGCTCTTCAGCATGCCCGTGGACTGATCCGTTCCACCTTGTACCGAAAGGCGAGGGATGGAGAGCCATCTTAATTCGGCATACTATGTCATTCCTGTCAACAAAGTGTTCATACCAAAAACCGCTGTCACAACCCCAAACGTTCCAGAGGTTTATGCAGGAAGTGCTCATAGGCATCGACAATGCATACGCTTGCGTAGATGACGTGTTAATAACAAGCGAAACCGAAGACGACCATTACGGCCACATTGAAGCCGTGTTCAAACGCCTCCAAACGTACTGCCTAGTCATTAACATGGCAAAGGGCATATTTGTCCGGGAAAATCTCGAATTCCTGGGCCATCAAATCGGTAGAGAGGGCG
This sequence comes from Gammarus roeselii, assembly GCA_016164225.1. Taxonomy (NCBI): domain Eukaryota; kingdom Metazoa; phylum Arthropoda; class Malacostraca; order Amphipoda; family Gammaridae; genus Gammarus; species Gammarus roeselii. The sequence continues at coordinate 6,014 of SDVV010031375.1, forward strand.
TGAAACCTCAAGGTGGCAGCCATGAAAGACTACCCCAAACCGGCGGATATGCACTATCACCGGTTCCTGCCTCACGTCACCAAAACTTTAGCACCCATCAATGACCTACTAAAGCCCAAGCGTAAAGGCACATCAACGGTAGTAGCTTGGACAGCTGAAGCAGAGGAAAAGTTAATGTTCATTGAAATTCAATTAGCAAACTTCACAGCGTTGAAGTTCCCGAGCGCTGCAGCGCAACTATCGGTTGTGGTAGACGCGTCAGTGACAGCGGCAGGAGCGGTCTTACAACGAGCGGTAGATGGAAGGGTAGAACCTCTAGCATTCTTTAGCAAGCGTTTCACAAAGACCGAGTTCAAATACTCGACGTTCTCCCGAGAGCTACTCGCAGCGTACCTCGCAATAGAGCATTTCAAACATGCGCTGCAAGGGACACAGTTTTGGCTTTACGCCTACCATCAGCTCATAACAAATGCAATACGAGCGACGTGCGAAAGATGTATCGCACGTCGCACGTCCACTTCGGACGTGCGATACATCTGCGGTAGAGACAATGTAGTATCCGATGCGCTAAGTAGAGCCGATACGATAAATGTGGCCGTGGACCCAGCGATAACACTCGAAGAACTCGCCAACGCGCACCTCCACAATGAGAAATTCAAATCCATGATCGACGAGCAATTCGAGGCATTCCAAAAAAGCGAAGCATACCCATATAAACTAGATTGCAGAAATGGCATCTCTTACAAATTGTCACAGCCCCAGCCAGGGTCGTTCATTCCGAAATCAATGCGCGAACGGTTCAAAAGGTCTCAGCACGACCTCGCTCATCCCGGCATCAGACGAACTGTCCAAATGATTAAGGCCAAGGCGTTCTAGCCAAATAGAAGCAAAATCATTCGCAAACAAGTTCAAACGTGTCAAAGTTGTCAGTCGGCCAAAATAACTCGCCACAATAAGGCTCTCTTTCAACATTTTGTACCAGTCTCAGACCCTTCAAAACGGTCCACATGGACATCGTTGGCCCGCTCCCGTACAGCAATGACTAGCGTTATTTACTTACCATAATAGATAGATACAGCAGATGGCCCTAAGCAATTCCGATAGTGAACACAACTGGAAACAACGAGCCAAAGCGTTTCTAATGAACTGGGTAGCCCGCTACGGGGTACCCGAAACATTGACGACTGACAGAGGGGCAAATTTCGAAGGGGAATTGACAACTACTTTATGTGTGTTACTCGATATCCGAAAATTCAAACCACGTCGTACCACCCCTTGGCAAACGAAATCATCAAAAGGTTCCATAGAACCCTCAAGAAAAGTCTGAAGTGCCAACAAAATCCACCAGATTGGCACACAAACCTCCCGTTAGCTATGCTAGACCTGCGCACAGCACCAAAGGCAGAGCTCGACTGCTCTGTCGCTGAAATGCTGTACGGCAGCACACTGCATGTACCAAGGGACCTAGTAGATCCCTCGAACCACGCAGAAGTAACACCGAACAAATACGCGATCAAGTTACTCAACGCCATGGCAAACTCAAAATTTCACCCTCCAAAATGGACCCAAATCAAGGGCAAAATCGACCCAGCGCTCCAAACATACACGCATGCATACATCATGATTGACGCAGTACAGCGACAGTTGACCAGACCTTAAGGAGGTCCATTCCGCATTACCAAGCGAGGCGCAAAGGTATTCAAGTTGATCCGCAAAAATAAATTGAAACCTGTCTCCATAGACAGACTGAAGTCAGCGATAATGTTACCCGAGACCGCAGAAGACAGCTCGAGTGTAACCACAACACCTAAGCAACTTTCTAAGTGCACACCTGTGACGCTTCACAGAGTGCGTTTCAGTGAACCGTCAGCGCCCGCAGACACACAGCCACCAGCGCGGCAAGCCGATGGCGCGACAAACAACTACCCCCCACCCCCACCCAAAACATGTGTCACACTAGGAGTGGACGACACACCAAACCTCCGGCACGATACCATTGACAGCAAAGAGGGGGTGGGGACTCACTAGGGAAGGGGCAGTGTAAGAGCTCGCGGAGTCGAGTTCCGCATTGCTTTCCCTCACAACAATTAACATGAAATTCACATCCTGTAGATAATGCATTACTGTTAAGATGAACGTATTATATGTTATACCATTGTATCAACTTCCATTGGAAATGTGTCGTAGATGCAGTTTTCCTCTGGCGGCGAGAATCCCTCTGCACGCCAACTGCAGTTTCCCTCTGACGGCGGGAATCCCTCCGCACGTCAACTTGCCAGCAAGCAGCGCGGAACTCCAATTTTAAGTTCCCGGGTTTGGCAAGGATACATTTCGGCGTCACCAATCAACGCCGAGGGGTTCAACAAGGGGTGGAGGCTAAGCCAATCCACATCTTGGAGCGACACAGGGATCTGGGAATGCTAAGTCCTTTATTAAAGGAAAGTCGTAATTAAGCGTTGTATCACACCTTTTAGCAGCAAAATATTAGTTACTGACAAGTTTAGGCACAAATTAGTACCAGCCTGGTGTAGGTGTAAAGGAACAACTGTAATTATCAATAACGTAAAACAACATACCTGGCACCTCTAGTGTTGCCATCTGTGGTGCACTCTGAATGGTAGGACCGCTTTAGCCCGGCCTGCCGCACCACTCTCGCGCCTAACGCCACCCTACAAGGGTCATCCGCGGTGGAAAGCTCCGTCCACCATCTCCTGTCGAGCCTTAGCAACAACCACGACGGAGTTACCCATCCGTAATGACAGGAGACCTACAATTGACATTGTCCTAGTTTTATGTATTTTCTCATGGCTATAATCTTCTAGCCCCCCTTAAATTAGTTCGAGATTATTGATAAGCAATGTTCAGTTAAATATCGTACTGTTCACCCCCTGTTTTCCTCTCTTGACTATCATGTCTATGGACAAACAGTACTTTGTATTTGTTTCTTTTAGAGTAAAAATCTAATCTTTCAACTCCTCATCATTGTCTCTCCCGGTCAAGCGTCGTATAAACTATAGGCTATAACCAGAAACTCTAGACTGACGACGTATCAAACTTTATACAAGGAAAATATTGTTGGCATTTCTAGCACTGGATCTGGGTTTGACATGGTCCACGGGTCCTGCCCGTGGTTCTGACTGAAATGGGACGGTAAGTCATCCTTAAATTACTTCTTCAGACTTCAGCCTTGTCCACTTTGACTTGTTGTCCCTTTTACTTAGTTCCGGGGCCAATGAAAGGACTGGAAGAAAACTGCACCTTCCAGCCGAGGCCACATTGTGAGGCACTTCCACCTCCTAATGTTTGCCTCAATGAAGACAAACAAAATGGGTGGATAAAAGAACATATAACTAAAATATACATCCTAGTAGGTCCTTGTATAAAAAATAATTGCGTTTCAAAACATATGCATTTAATGAGGAAATATTATCTAGAACATGGTTTGATTCTTTTCTTTATCCGAAGATGATGGCTATGCTGCCTAATTTAGGTAGTGCCGTGGAAGTGAATTAGGATTCACACATGAAGAACATTACACAATGGGAAAAATGTACTAATTTGATTATCCAATTATTGGGGAATTTATAGATATGCAAGGAAAAACTAATTCCTTTACACTTACACTTGCATTACACTTATTCTAGCCATGGTTTGGGAATAGAATTCCCGCATAAAGAATGTTACACTATGTGAACTGGATACCAATCGATTATACTATTAGAATCATGGATAATGTGTGAGTTATATAGATATACATTGTAATAACCGAAATGGTTCACGAGCCTACACTGACAAGTTGTGTCTAGAAATCTGCATGGAAGTTTCTACCAAGGTGGATGCAGGAATCATGACTTATCATCAGCATTCAGGTGGATATAGAAATATGGGTGGTCTAATCTGGTTACCAGGAATTTAGAATAACATACCAGAATAATTATTAGCTACCTGAAGAAATGAGAAACTTACATTTCATTGTGATCAATACTCTCATACACATTAAAATGTTTCTTCCTTGTTCTGTGGGAGTCTTAGGAGCCCTAAGGTACAGGTAAGCCCTTGTGTTGACACTGATAGGTATGTTATCATTAATGCCATATATTTATGGGCGTTTATTAACCTTGATGTCAGTTATTAAAGGCACGGAAGTGATCAACGTACATTCCTGATATATGGTAAAGGGAAAAGTTAACAAGTTTGTGCTTGACACCTCTAGCCTACCTACAAATTCACTCTTCTTTAGCGTATAAGCACAATGTAAAGAACACTTGTTATCGGTTGTGGCAGTTTAATAGCAGTCTTGTGCTCAACCAACAAATAATAATGTTTTAATTAAATAAAATAATGCTAAACGTCTAGAGCAGTGGTTCTTAACCTGGGTTCGATCGAACCCCAGGGGTTCGGTGAGTCGTTTTCTGGGGTTCGACGGGGTGATCTCTACATTGAGAGTTTTGTATTAAATGAATAGTATATGATTGTGGTATCAAGATGAAGGGTTCGATGAATGCATGTATGGAACTTGCAGGGTTCGGTACCACCAAAAAGGTTAAGACACGCTGGTCTAGAGAGACACGTGAGCTTGCCTCGGATGATTCAGGAATTGTGCCACTAGAAATGTAAATAGACGGATGGATGGGTCTTGCCAACATGGGTCTGAAGAAGAATATCTGAATTTTGTTCCGTTGATGATATGTTTTATAGCGTTTTTGGTGCATAACTGTCTGCATATTTATTCGTATATTTACTGAATTAAATGTTGTCGCACTGCTATTATGGTTGACATTATCGTATTTGTACTTCTTGATGTAATTGTGTTGTAACATACAGAGAGATGCGAACACTGAGATCAAAAGAGGTGATTGCTTAATAGCAATAGGTGCTTGTAGTGCACCTGTAATGTGTATAGTGTCTTTAGGACTATTGTAGGGTCAATTGGGGACTTCTATAGTACTGCAAAGAAGAAAGAAACGTTTAAGGATATAAAGGATTTAATATTTTGAGGATTTAAATTTTATTTAGGTATAATGACGTGTTGACAAAATAACAGAAATATCAGAATACACAGATGATACGTACCAAGTCTTCGTCGGCGTCAGCTGTTCTGAAGACAACATTTGCTACCTGGGTGAATTTAATATTAAAACAAAACTAGGGTTGAAGAGTAAGGACCAACCGATGGACATTGTTGGAGGACATCCTCTACAGATGCAAGCTAAACATTAGACCAATAATTTCAATAAAAATAAGCAGAGTAAGTCTGATCACCGACGTTTACTTTATCATTACTATTTACTGTTTCAGCTGTCATTTACTTAGCTTGAGAGCAGAAAATGTCCGACATGAGGTTGTCTATTACATTACTCACACATTGTTTGGCGTACGATAACACCAAATTTAACTAACTGCATAGTTAGCATGACAAATTAACATATGCACACAAGAAATAAATAATTCAGTGAGTCATAATCGATGGGTACACTAAATAGACGGATTTCTACGTGAACAATATAATTGGAAATTTGAGCATGTGAGGCGAGGAATATATA
>SDVV010031376.1:0-11556 GCA_016164225.1 Gammarus roeselii
AGTATATATGAGTTTGTTGAAGATGACGCTATATTTTCTAATAATAAAAGCTTGATTTCGTTTTTCCAAGTTTTCTTGCACGAAACTTGTGTTCCAGGTCTCAAAGGGAATAAGAGATAGCCTATATTGAAGTTTTCCAGCTTTATGCATACATTTGGCGACGCGTATCGTCCAACGTTGGACATTATCAAGCCATTTGTTCACCCGGTGGTGGATGGGTGAGGAATGACAGGTCGTGGTGAAGGAGGATCTAAACCTAGATACGTTTAGGTACAGGTTGGCATTCCCTGAACTACCGAACACAAAAGCAACGTTACCACTGTCAAAAGTTGTGTTTTTGATTTAATATAACAGTAACCAATCGCCATCCAGGCAACTTCTTAGTACTCGTCACGTCTGTTCAACAAGAGCAACCAATCACAGTTCATCTGTACTTGAACGCATCTATATTTAGATCCTCCTTCACCATGACCTGTCATTCCTCACCCATCATCCATCAAGGGGTGAACAACAGGATTGATAATGTACAACGCTGGACAAAACCTGTCTCCAAATGTAAGCACAAATCTGTACAATTTGAATATAGGCTATCTCTTATTCCCTTTGGGACCTAGAACACGAGTTTCTTGCTAGAAACTTAGAAACACTAAATCAAGCATTTATTAACAAAAAATATGGCGTAAGCTTCAACTTAATTTGTATTAATGAGATGCTGCTACCCAAGAAAACCGATTTTAATAAACACGACTCAGCAGCAAAAACCAAGAATTCGCGGCCGAATTCCGCAAAAATCTTTGGGAATTCTAACTTTCCATAAGTAAAGAAGCACTTGAAGAAAAAAAATCAGAAATCAAACCTGCAATGGATGTGATGATATAGAGCGACATCAACGAAAATCTCAAAACTGCCATACTTCACGAACTTAATCAATTACAAGGTTAACATGAACACATAGTATCGATACGATCCATCAAAAAATTGAACGACCTGTACAATTCACCTGCCATGCTACCACAAGAGAATAGTACTTACATTAACCTTTCCCAGGATACACTAACTGATGATCAACGAAAGGCACTATCACTCGGCATCAAATGACACTACAAACCAAAATTCAACTCTATCAAAGAAGCAATTGAGATTGACATACTTTTCGAGTCTATCTTGGAGCTACATCGGAAAAACTTAGTCACAGTAAGCGATAATTTTAAACACAAACTAAAATATGAATCAACCAAAAGACGTGATTACAACCACAGCACCCTGCTCGCGCCCTACGGGGGAGCTATTATGACTCACGTCGAGGCTCCGGTGGAAATGAGGCTCAAATCAAATCACAGAAATCTGATCACCCCGGCACTGGGAACCGCTGCGAGGGAACTAAAGGAGCACCATGACATAATTGTGAGGTGAGCTGGAAAGTTCAATACATATATAATACAAGACAGAAACGGATATAGAAGCAAATTAGACCACATTCTGGAGTATCAAAGCAAATGCAAACGAATAACGAAAACCCCAACAGCCGCACTTAAAACCGACGTAAACAAGATCATTGCATAAGTGAACAAAAAATCCCCCTATCAAATTGCCATCTAACATAATTGGTGAATACACCCCCGGGTGCCTTCCATGAAACCGTTAAGATCCACAAGCCAGGTAATCCAGTAGGACGGAAAATACCCTAAGTAACAACCCATATCTATAAACTAGCTAAACAACTCCATTCAATAATCAACCGTTACCTACCAGCTAAATTCCTAATCAACCTGCCAATTCTTAGAGATAATCAGGAGCACAAATCCACAGGCAGCATCACATCACTTGATGTCGAGTCACTGTACCAATGTTCCCGCCAACGAAACAGTCAAAATTATCTGTGATGCTGTCCACCAGCACCAGTAGTATATATAACATCCAAACGGCCATTAGTGAAAGAATAAGATAGGTGTTAATACAGTTACTTTTGGTGGAGCAGGGGTTGACCGGAGTCAGCTTTTGGTAGCGGAAGGCGGGCGGCGAGGAGGGAACAGAGGTGAAAGACTCATTCGTAGTATTCGTTTGTTAATAGGTTATAAATGTTAATATTTTTTATATATTATTAGTTTTTTATGTTAATAGGTTATAAATAGATCGTTTACATAAAGGTTTTTGCATTTCAATGCTGGACATACTGTATTGCAATTCTATTACATGTCAGATTGCATATATGCATTTCAATGCTGGTCCTTTGAATGTTTAGGGGAAATGACAAACATACATTTATACGATAAATTTTATTGATAATAAATTCAACAGTTACATAATAGTTTACATGTAGTATTCTAGATTGAAAAGCCCACACTTTCCAGACACCTTCATGATGAATGTTTTCAACCTTCGTATCCCTTCTACGTTATTTGATATTGATCAATTTACACGTGGCATAGATTCAATTAGTTTATTGTATTTTTTTCTGCGATTGTTTTATGAGTACCCTTGCTCTCTGTTTTTCTTACTGCTGCAGTAACTCCTTCATTTAGGTTTATCTATTGCGAGCTATCGCACGCATAGAAAAAGATGCCATATAAACATGTGACTGAAACATAACTTCATAGGAGAAGATCCCGTTATGGATTATTTTCATGATGCAAATTATTTGTTCAGGGTGAATAAGATTGTCTTTATCTATGGAAGCATTTCGTTAATAGTCTCTCGCTTTAGAAAAGTAGGTGAGATTGCACTTCCATGTTAAATCCATGTTCACATCAGTATCATCACCCCAGGGGTATAATTGACTCATTCATAGCGGTTGGATGCTTGATGCTGAATTTAGGTAACGTTTTGTGTGTTTTCCGTTTATTTATATCATATGTATATAATATATATATAGGAATAGTACGATTAATTTGTCTAGCAGTTGGCGGGTTGATGTTTGTGAATTGGATTGATGCAGTAGCTTCGTTACGAGATTCTGTATACTCCATAACGCATTATCCAGTTTTGAATCAGATATTTCGGTGTTGCCATGTTCCAAATGTTTCGTTATCAAGCGTATGTAGACTGTTCGGATTGTCTTATCTCGATTTTTTGTAGAGCGAGTATCGGTTGGAAGCCCTATAGCATGAATACCTGAATTTTAGGTATCTCATACGGTTATAAGAAATTTTAGGAGGTTTTAGGTTTGCATCGCCCATGTAGCACTCTTTTTCAGGCATAATTGGTAGGTTATTGAATCATTCTTCTTATTTTATTATATCTTGACCTTTTTAGTATGTCTTTGAGTTTTGTATGTTCTCTGTACAATTCCCATCTTCAATGCAATTTGTTGGTTATTTATACAATATCGGAATATTGGGATATATTAAGTTCGTATCTGCAATGTTGAACTATATTTCAGGTATCATTTAGTTACATATTGTTTATTTTTAGGGTTTTATATATCTTCTTACATCCTGGTATAATGTTTGACGTGGTTATTATAGATATAGAAGATCCCATTTGTTACAAACTCTGTCTTGCTGTTAGGTTATTTATGTTTACTGTAGGACCATTCTTCAATATTTACGATGAGTTGGAGGTGTTCCAAAGGCAAAAGCCCGTTGTGTTTATGACTATTCGTGTGAGTAGACCGATTTACTAAGATGGATACCCTAGTGTCCTACATTTTTAATGTGAATTAGAGCAGAGTAGAGCATCTTATTTGGCTATTTTTATAGTTGTTGTTGTTGTTGTATAATTTTTCCACGATAATCATAGAAATGTACGTTTGAGAGATGTAAGTTCGTACTGCATCTTTGTGAAATTTCTTCATTGAGCCCTAGCAAGTGTATAGTATGACGTTTTAGGAGACGATTTACTAGATGGTGGGGTCCTGGTGTTGAGGTGGTTTACACTCTTTGATTGTCATTTGGAGTTCATCCATGTTCAACGTGAATTTTGTAAGTTCTTGCGGACGTCAATCTCGAGTTCCAAGGGTTTGTTAGAGAGGTTATGCGGCAAGGGCAAGCTGCTTATCGTTGTAGTGATTTACTTACGTCGTCAGTGAACAAAAGCCCAGTTTTTTTATGACCACACTCTTTGAGAGTCATGTCAGCCCCATTCTTCAACACTGTACCTGTGTATAGATTCTTGGTTATGTCCAGGATGTGATTGTGCTCGACGTTGTTCAGAGATGATGGACTGAACAGATACATAGTACGTCTGAGGTGGGTGTTGTCTCTAAATTTGTTATATGTCAGTAATAGTTTGCTGAGAAGTGACCTAGTAAAGCATTGTAGAGTTCGTTGTTATGACACAGTGGGCTTTGATTTTCTCCTACTAGAGGCATAGCATCAGTCAAGTCTAGGAATGTGTTAATGATTTGAACAGGTATCGTAGTATAAATAACATTATTTGCATTAACTCAGTATTAAATGTCAGATATTTCCGGTATGGCTGTTATGTTAGTATATGATTTTTTCATGAACCAGATCACCTTAGGAGTTAAAGTGCAGGATTATTTTTATTTATTACATGATCGATAGTATACATCGGCATCATGTATTGATTGACCATACACCTTCCATATTGGTGTAGAATTTATCATCCGACTGTGGTAGGATAAACCATATATAATAGTTAAGCAATGTTGCTTAGACCATAGTAGAGAAACTTACTTAGCCATTTTTATTGCTGATATACGTTTTTGAACGGTTATCATAGGAATAAAACTATATTAGGTATAAATTCGCCTAATTTCATAGGATATTGGGTATTAAATATGCCTAATCGGATGCAACTATCTAAAATACTGGTACGTTTCACCTCTCGACATTGGATTTGGGTCCGGTTCCATGTCGTCTTGGAGAATCAGTACCGGATTTGTATAGAGTTAGTGTTGAAATTCTTCAATAATTTAATGTACATCTCAATTATGTTATCCGCTCGTATGTCTTTACCAGATGTTTATTCACGCAAGTCTTATTTATATAAATGTCTGTGATACGTTTGCAGTTGTACACTCAGAAGTTATTGATTAACTCAGGCTTTGTTTTGAGATTGCGTTCCAATTCAGAATATCTATCTTTTTTGAGCGTTCACAATATTCACTATAGCATTTTTCACGAAAGGTTCGTGATGATGGCAGCCAACCTAACTCATCCAAACCTAATCTAACAAAAGATTTTTTTCCACGTTTTCATACTTATGTCATGTATTTCTTCATTGATTTAAGCTTTGTTCATATCAAATCTATCCACATGTCTCTGTAGTTTTTTGCCAATCTTTACCCGTTTCTACACCAGTAAATCGTCTTCTAAAACGTTACACTATACACTTGCTAGTGTTCAATGACGAAATTCCATTAAGATGCAGTACGGACTTACACATCTTAAACATACATTCTTATGATTATCGTGGAAAAATCATGCAACAACAACAACAATAACTCTAAAAATAGTCAAATAAGATGCTCTATTTTGATCTAATTCACATTAAAAATGTAATACACTAGGGTATCCATCATAGTAAATCGGTCTACTTACACAAATAGGCATAAACACAACGGGCTTTTGCCTGTGGTACACTTCTAACTCCTCCTAAATATTGAAGAATGGTCCTACAATAAACCTACAATAAGCTAACAGCAAGACCGAGTTTGTAACAAATGGGATCTTCTACATCTACAATAACCACGTCAAACATTGAACCAGGATGTAAGAAGATATATAAAACACTAAAAATAAACAACATGTAACTAAATTATACGTGAAATAATATTCAACATTGCAGATACAAACGTAATACATCCTAATATTCCGATATTGTATAAATAACCAACAGATTGCATTGAAGATGGAAACTGTACAGAGAACATACAAAACTCAAAGACACGTACTGAAACGGTCAAAATATGATAAAATAAGATGAATGATGCAATAACCGACTAATTAGGCCTGAACTATTGTGCTACATGAACGAAGCAAACCTAAAATATCCAAAAAATTCTTATAACTGTATGAGATAACTAAAATTCAGGTATTCATGCTATAGGGCTTCCAACCGATACTCGCTATACAAAAAATCGAGATAAGACAACCCGAACAGTCTACATACGCTTGATAACGAAACATTTGGAACATGGTAACACCGAAATATCTGGTTCAAAACTGAATAATGCATTATGGAGTATACAGATTCTCGTAACGAAGCTGCTGCATCAATCCAAATTACAAACATCCCCGTGTCAACTGCCAAACATATAAGCCGTACTATTCCTAAAGATATTATATATATATGAAATAAATAGATGGAAAACACACAAAACGTTGCCTAAATTCAATATCAAGTATCCAACCGCTTTGAATGAATCAATTATACTCTTTGGGTGGTTATACTGATGTAAACAAGAATTAAACATGGAAGTGCAATCTCAACTACTTTTCTAAAGCGAGAGACTAATAACGAAATGTTTCCATAGATAAAGACGATCCTATTCACCCTGAGCAAATAATTTGCATCATGAAAATAATCCATAACGGGATCTTCTCCCATGAAGGAATATTTCAATCACCGTTTATTTGGCATCTTTTTTATGCGCGTGATAGCTCGCAATAGAGAAAAAATGAATGAAGGAGTTACTGCAAGAGTATGTAAAACAGAGCGCAAGGGTACTTATAAAAACAATCTCAGAAGAAATAACAATACACTAATTGAATCTATGCCACGTGTAAATTGATCAATATCGAACGACTTAGAAATGATACCGATGTTGAAAAAATTTAGCATGAAGGTGTCCGGAAAGTGTGGGCTCCCTAATCTATAATACTACTTGTAAATCAGTATGTAAGTGTTAGATTTATTATCAATAACATTTATCTTATAAATGCATGTTTGTCATTACCCCTAAGCATTCAGACGATCAGTATTGATATGCATATACGCAACATGACATGCGATGGAATTGCAATACAGTATGCCCAGCATTGAAATGCAAAAACACATATGTAAACGATCTATTTATAACCTTTTAACATAGAAAACCTGATAATATATAACCTATTAATATTTATAACCTAATAACAAACGAATATTCCGAATGAGTCTTTCACCTCTATTCCCTCCGCGCCGCCCGCCTTCCGCTACCCAAAGCTGACTCCGGTCAACCCCTGCCACACCAAAAGTAACTTTATTACCCCTATCTTATTCCTTCACTAATGGCCGTTTGGACGTTAAATATACTACTAGCACCCAACCCTATCTGCGCCAACCATAGACTGCAAAAACTTAGAACAACTCCTCTTGGCTTGCACAACAAAAAAAACTTTCACAATCATAGAAGATACCATGTTCTTACATAATGATGGCGTTAGTATGGGGTCACCGCTTGGTGTCACCATGGCAAACTTCTACATGACTTTCGTTGCAAAAGCCGCCTCGAAAACCGCGTCGACGACTGCTTTGTGATCATCGATTCCGTAGGCTCACTATTGCTCCTCAAAGCTCAATTTGAAAAGAACACTGTCTTAAAATCCTCTAATGGAATAGGTACCAACAATAACATAAACTTCCTCGATGTTAAAGTAGACTGCTCTGAACAAAACACTACTAGAGCAGTTACTTTGTAACAGTCTTCGCATATGAGAATGTTAATAATATTCCGGACGTCGAACTGCCTGGAGAAGTGCATTCGTTGGAAAATATTTACTTTCTCGTTGTTGAAGTAGGGGAACAACTCAGCAAACTAAATATTTACAAATCTACAGGACCAGATGACCTGCATTCGAGAATGTTACGGAACCTATCCGAAATCATAAATGACAGGGATTTTTAAAAGCTCTATGACTTCTGGAATTATTACAGAAGTATGGAAAACTGCAAACATCACAGATATATTCAAAAAGGGTAGTATGCAAGAGCCAGGAAATTATAGACCAATCAGTCTCACATCTGTGGTCGGCAAAACCTTGGGAAGATATATAAAAACAAGTAAAATATTTAACCTCGAGAGAAACCACCTCATCAAAGAAACCCAACATGGCTTCAGAAGCAAACATAGCTGCCTGTCTAATCTCCTGTCTAACTGACAGAGATCTCTAAAAGGTCTATGACTATTGGAATTATTCCAGAAGACTGGAAAATCGCAAACATCAAAGATATATTCAAGAAGGGTAGTAGGCAAGAGCCAAGAAATTATAGACCAATCGGTCTCACATCTGTGAACGGCAAAACCTTGGAAAATTTGATAAAAACAAGTACAAGTCCCCTCAGGAGAAACCACCTTAACAGAAGCAAACTTAGCTGCCAGTCTAATCTCCTGGACTTTTTCAATAAAGTCACCGAGGTATACGATGAAACCAAAGCTGTCGACCTTATTTATTTTCACTTTCAAAAAGCGTTTCATAAGGTTCTCCCATGAACGCCTACTTAGAAAGGTGGAGGCGTTTGGCATAACTGGAGATGTGACCAGGTGGCTCCAAAATTTGCTTACGGGTCTCAAGCCACGGGTCTGTATCTGCTAAGGAAATAGTCAGTGGGCTACGGTAACATCAGGAGTACTTCAGGGCAGTGTTCTTGGGCCCCTTTTCTTTATAATCTATATAAATGATCTCAACATGGTTACAAATTATCAACATTTGCTTACGACACTAAACTCTAGCACAAAGCGGACTGTGAGTAAATCGCATAACTTTCCAAAGGGATCTTAATAAACATGTGGACTAGTCTGATAAGTGGCGAATGAACTTTAATATTGAAAAATGAACTGTTATGCACATGGGATCACAAAATCAAAATTGTGTTTTCGTAATGGCAGACCAGCGAATGAGTGAAGTAGACCATCAACGAGACCTTGGAATATTAATCACCAAAGATCTCAAGCAGAAAAAAAAAGTTGAAGCTAGCTACAAGAAAGGCACTAGAGTCCTTGGCTATAGATCCAGAAACTTCCCCTACAAGTCCTGGGACATCGTGCTTTCGTTTTATACTTCAATCGTCAGGTCTCAAATGGAATTTGCAGTACAACTTTGGTTCCTTCACCTAAGAGGGGATATTAACAAAGAAGAACGTGTTCAGCACCGAGCAACAAAAATGATTCCGGAACTGAGAAATAAGACATTTCCGCAAAGACTCAACGAACTTAAACTGATATCACTTGAAAGAAGACGACTTAGAGGTCAGTTAATTGAAACGTCCAAGTACTTAAACGAATTTACTAGAGCTAGCCCTGAGGGACTCTTTGACCGAGATTATAACCCAAGGAATAAAAATAATGGACAAAAAATGCAGCTAAAACCATTAAGAACGTCAGTGGCCGAAAGCTCCTTCCCAATCAAGATACCAACAATTTGGAACGGCTTATCACATGATGTGGTTAACAGTAATAACCTAAACACATCTAAAAACCGCCTCGAAAAACACTGGGAAACTAATCCACCCCCTTAATAAGCATTTGGACCTGTGCCGCCAAGGTGGCAATAACCTCCTTTGGAGCCTTCAGCATTCGGCCGCGCATGAACGATGGGCACCTCATCTAGGCTGGGCTGGCTGTACTACAAATTCACTTTTGGAATACTGCTAGAATGAACTCTTCAGCCCGTCCCAGGCCTACTACTACTATAACTGTGTATGTGTGGCAATTTCATGTCCAGTCAACAATTACATCTAATTTTGACTTAATATAGAATGTGTTATCTTCAAGGTTTAATGAGAAAAAATCCTAAACCTTGCTCAAGAAAAATGAAATAAACAGAAATATTACCGAAGTAATAAGTAATATGGGAAATGTTGTCCGTGTGTGATCTTACCCAAATATAATGTTTAGAGGCAAATATTTATTTATACAGATACTATTTCTTCAAGTATACACACTTGTTTCCATATTTTTTATTCCCAATGTGAACTTTAGTTGGCTACACAAATGCTTTGTGATATGAACTAAATAATCCCTTACATTTCTTGTTCAGAGCATTGGATTGACATCTATAGTCCAAATTATTATTTATATTCTGATGCAATGGGACAATATATGGTAACGAGTATAAGTTTCCTTTCTATTTTACATAGCTTCTCACCTTAAGGTTGAGGTCAGAGCCCTGCTGAATGAAAGTTTCACGATACCGTGACATGGCTTCTCACTTAGAGTTAGGGTACGAGCCTTGTTGAAGGAGAGTGCCAAGATACCGTGACATGGCTTCTCACTTGGAGTTAGAGTCAGAGCCCTGTAGAAGGACAGCGCTACGATACCGCGATATAGCTTCTCAATTTGGGTTGAGGTCAGAGCATTTCTTAATGAGAATGTCACGATACCGTAACATGGCTCCTCACCTTTGAGTTGAGGTCAGAGCACTTCTGAATGAGAATGTCACGATACCGTAACATGATTTTTCACCTTTAGGTTGAGTTCAGAGCCCTTCTGAATGAGAATGTCACGATACCGTAACATGGCTTTTCACCTTTGTGTTGAGGTCGGAGCACTTCTGAAGTGCCACGATGCCGTGACATGGCATTTCATCTTAGGGTTGAGGTCAGAGTCCTTCTGAATGAGAGTGCCCCGATTCCGTGGCATGGCTTCTCACCTAAGGTTTGAGGCCAAAGCCCTGATGAATGAAAGCGCCACGATACCCTAACATAGCTTCTCACTTAGGGTTGAGGTCAGTTCCATGCTAAATGAGTGTGCAACGATACCAAGTCATGGCTCCTTACATTTAGGGTTGAGGTCAGAGCACTGCTGGATGAGAGTGCCACGATACCGTGACAAAGCTTCTTACCTTTAGGGACGAGGTCAAAGTCCTGCTTCATAAGGGTGCTCTGATACCGTGACCTGGCTTCTTACCTTAGGGTTCAGATCAGAGCCTTGCTGCATGAGTGTTCCAATCATGAACCAGAATGAGTTGCTTAGGCTGAACTGGTTCTCTACAACCTCGCTGCCTGTAGAGCAGGGATGTGGGTTGTGCCATTCGTAAGGAGAGAACCTGGCGACGATGAACATTGTAATAGACACCAGAATGTAGGCGGCCAGGACGTACAGCCAGATCTCGATGGCCAGAGGGTTCATGAACGAAAACAGTCTGGTCTGTTCCCTGGTCGGCACCTGCAGGAAGCAGAATGAAAGATAATCAAAACTAGCCCTGACACTCTCTCGAAAAACACTTATAGCTATACGTTCAGTGAATTATATCGTCAAAAAATGTGCACCGTTCGCGCTTCATTGTCGACACGTAAGTAATGGAATTTATACCTACGAGTTTAACCCAGCTTTCACCAAAAATCTGCCCGCTTGTTCTGTTGGCTATACAGTATGTGGTGCACACAAGAAAAATTACCATACCAGCAGGTTTCCGAGAAATTATGTTAGGTAAGTGGAGTTTAATAAGTTCGGAGAGTGAATAAATACGTATGCCAAACTGGATGTGGTCGCCATGTATAACATGGCAGCGCTTCAGCAATCGATTGGCAATGAATCAATTGCTTCTGTACATTATCACACTTAATCCAATTCATAGTCAATATGCCGTTTATATATTTATGCACACCGTACGTTTCACATAGTATGACTTGGGTGTTACTATGGATGATAAAGAGAAATATTACATATAC